>VMDR010002067.1:0-101846 GCA_007922815.1 Macrotus californicus | reverse complement strand
CTTCTTCAAGAAAAGGGAAAGGACCTAATAATTTCTGAGGATCTGGGATTTGGCTAAAGGTTTAAACTTTAATTTAATTTTCATAAGAATCTCGGGAAATAAGTGTTTTACCTACTTCCATAAATTGGCTGGCTTAAACAACAGAAATTTATTTCTCACAGTTCTGGAGTCTGGGATGTCCAAGATCAAGGTAGATTTGATTCCTGTGAGGGTTCTCTTCCTGGCTTGCAGATGACTGCCTTCTTGTTTTGTCCTCAGGTGGTGAAGACAGGGACCAAACTCTTTGGTGGTTCTTCTCATAAAGGCACTAATTCCATCATGAAGACTCCACCCTCATGACCTCATCTAACCCTAATTACTTCCCAAAGGCCTCATTATGAAACATCATCACATAGGGGGCTACGGTTTCACCATATAGATGGGGTGGGGCAGAATTCAAGTTAGGAGACCAAGTAACTTGTCCAAATTTACACAGCTGATAAAAAGAAAACCAGAGACTTAAACCCAGGTTTGTTTGTTGTTCAAGTCTGTCTGCTCCTCCACATCATGGTAGTTTGCATCCTGTTTTATCTGCAGGGGCACGCAAACATATTTATTGAATTGATTTCAAAAGGTATCTGACCTGCTGATCTTCAGATCTATATAATCCAAAATCCCACTGACTTAAAACTTTTTAGTGAAAGGATGAGTGACATGGGTCACCCATGACAGAATTCAAAACAGCAATCATTTCCTGTAACATTTCCATGTTCCATACCTCGATAACTTCTAAAGTAATCATTTTTCTGGTAGGTCAGTAATAATTAAAAATAAGCAAATGTTCATTTCGGCTCTGTGAGCGAGAGAGCAGAGCCATGTCTGTGTCTACACTAGGTCTTCTATCAACTGCTTATCAAAAGATTTCTATTTCAGTAAATTATTTTAAACTGCCAGAGAATCAACCAACTGGTGGCACAGATCAGCTATTTAAGCAACCAAAGACACGAACTCAGGTCCTTTTCGATCCGTTGCTTTGCATTTTGCAGACATGGTCTGAGTCATAATCAGTGCAGCAATCTTGTGTCACAGTTTTTCACATATTTAACAATAAAAGTCTCTCTGTGTGTTTGCGTATGTGTGTGTGTGTCTGCGCTCACACACACACACACACCCTTTCCTGAGGAAGAAGGAATAGGACTAGAAGAGAGATTAGATTACATGATAGATAGACAATAGATATCTCCCTAGAAATAGTTATCTATTATGTATGTAATTTATACCAAGGTTTTACTATTGAAGAAACAAATAATAGGTCTTTATAAATAGAACCATTTTTTTTAAATAGTTTTATTTATTTGAATATCCCCAAGCATGCCTACAACATAGTATGTATTCCTCAATAATTGGTAAATTGAACTGAATTCACAGTGTGTGTGAATTTCTCGTGTTTTATACTTCATATTGTTACCCGGGTTCCATTGGATTTCACAGTGACGACACATGTATTCCAGAAACAGAGCTTTTAAGGAAAGGAGCCTGAAGCATGTATCTTACACTGACACAGAATTCCATGGTTTACAAGCCAGCGACATGTTTTCCATCCTCTGACTTCACTAGTCACGTGGATCGTAAATAACAATATAAGCTTTGTGAGGACATTGGATATGTCTTTGACCTCTGTGACTGATGCCTAGTACAGTACCTGCATGCTAGCTCTCAACAAACAGATGAATGAAGACAAGTCTGTGCTCTTCTATTTTAGTGACTTACATGTATCTACCTGAAGCAATGAAGTGGATAGTTTCAGTTGCATTATCTTTATTTATTTCATAAATAAGTTGTATTGGGTTTATGCTGATAAAAAGAAGTTAATATGGAATATTGTTATCTATTTGTTGTAAAATTCCCAACACCCCAAATCTTAAGAACTCTTCACTTTCTTAAATTTTCTGTCTTATATTTGGATATTTTATATGTATTTGCATGATCACAATTAATCGAAGAGGGGCTAGCATTTGTTAGAACACTTTTAACCATTTGGAAAGCAAATCTGTGTCATGTATCCAATGAAATTACTTCTCCTTTGGCCAAATTTATGTTCTGCTTTAGACCTATTCCCCATCCCCAAACCGGAGTTTTGTTCATTTCCTGTTCAAATAAGCAACTTGACGGATTTAAATATCTTTTGTTTCAAGATATCATCATCCAAACATACTGGAGTTGGCTGCATATTTTACAGAGAGTGAGAAGTTCTGCCTGGTTTATCCATATATGAGAAACGGATCACTTTTTGACAGATTACACTGTGTAGTAAGTCATTTCCATCACTCTGCTACTTTGATTCCCTGAAGCCCCTGGGGAGCTGCTGAAACCTTCCGGGAGAGCTGGGAGGTCAGTGTGTGTGTTCAGATGAGGGGACAGCCTGTGATGGGTCTCCCAAGGAGGCAGAGGACTTCTCCACGAATGAATTTCTTACTCTTAGAAGGCTGAATAAATACCTGAGTTACTATGTGTTGTACACTGTGGTGGCCAAAGGATCTGCTGGGTCCTTACTCCTTATTGATTCTATATCTCAAATGAGTGTACATCAACTACCCTTATTTCTCAGATAATTTTTATTTGTGTAACTTTGCCAAGGTTCCACCCTTCAATACAAAGAATAGACATAAAAGTGGTACAGACTCCATAAAGAGAAGAAAGCGGAACACATGCCATGATTTCTCATATGATGTTTTTGACATATAAGTTTAAAAATTGTTTCAAATAGGTTAAGTTTCATTTAAGATGAGAATAAAACCAGATAATTCTCAATTCCCCATACTATTTTGCCACAAATACTTTATTTAATGAACTTTTGACCGTAATTACCTCGTTATCTGTATTTTGAGTAAGCTAAAATTAACATTGTTAGGTACTTTCATTGGTTCCAAAGGCCTAGAACCATCATTGGGAGGAGGGGAAAGCCTGTCTGGAATTAAAAATACGTAAGGGCAACCACAGCCCCACTTCACTGTCAGCTTCTTTTCCAGCATGCTTCTGTTAATGCGTATGCACAGATTTTACTCGGAAAGTTCAACTAAACCAACTACTGTTGTCTTTCTAGGGTAACACAGCCCCGCTCTCTTGGCACACTCGAATCAGCATATTATTAGGAACAGCCAAAGCCGTTCAGTACCTGCACAGCACCAACTCGCACTCCGTCATCTGCGGCAGTATATCAAGGTAAAGTACCCCAGAGCTTTAGGTCACACCTGAAAGCCCCTCTCATCATTGCAAGCGAGTCAGACGTCATGCTCTTTTCTGTCTATAATCCCTGGCATGTAAGTGTGTATTAAAAATGCTCATCTAGCTATTTAAAATCTTACCTTTTTATTAATGAAAACATATCTACCAAATAAAAAGCTACACTTATGCTGCCAAAGGGAGAGTTTATATTATCTTGGAGAATTATTAATGAATAACGTAAGACAGTCTCGTGTATTCTATTAATTATACGTGATAGCAAACTGTGAACTGAACCTTACTAATCTCACTTAAAAAAGGAGGTTAAAGGAAGGGTTAAGTGACTTACTTATACGGGGGTTCCTAGCAAGATGTAAACGACAACTAAAAGTCTTTGTCCTTGAGGCTCCTGTGTCTTGCTAATTCCACGGAGCCTGCTGCCTCTAGCTGTCTGTGTTCATCTGTGAAAAGCTGAGCGGCAACACCTGTCTTCATTTTTGAAACGTGAGAAAATCAGAAGCAGTACTTTCCATCTTTCTCCTTCTTCAGTGGACATAGGAATCATTCAGAGAGTAGACAGCCTGAGCAAAACCTCCCTGGTGAATTTTTCCTATGTATCCTTCATCTTGAACTTGTCCAAAAGTGGTTAAATATGCCACTGCTGGACAGCAGGGAAGACTCAATTTAAAAGGCTGCTCCCTCTTCTGAAACATCTCCTAGTACCTTGAAAAAACCTTTTGGCATGCTTTTGAGTTGACAAAAGAGGGACAGATAGTTCACTTCTTTGTTTTGCTAATGAAATGAACTCCGTAGGAAAAGACTAGATTTTCATTTAGTCCTGGGTGAGTCTGGGTTACTACCCAGAGATGTCTGCTCCTGTAGCAATGTGGTACTTCATCAGCTGCTAGTGGCCCCATAAATCAGCATAAAGTTGGTGCATCCTCATGGCACCTGAGACATAGACAGACAGTGGAGGTCTCAGAAGTCGGTGGTGTCAGCCATTGGGATTGGTTCCGAAGGACTGAGGTGGCCACCCTCAACCTAAAACTACCCTCTTTCCACCCAGCTCTCAACCAGCTCTGCCCAGTAGGTGCTCAATATGTTTTAACTGAATAAATAAATAAATATCTAGAATTTTCCTGTATATATTCTTCCCTTGGTTTAAACTTAAAATGAACATGAGCTTATTTTCGGTCTCAAGCAGTAATACATGAATTTAATTAATTTTCCTTTCATGTGGCTAAGCTGATCAAATTCTCTCCTGTAAGCACAGCTTGATAGGAAAGACAGGTTAGAACAAAGACAATGTTGAGATTTTGGTATGGGATGGGAGAAAGGGACAGGGAAGCCCCCCACTGGAGCAAAGGGAACATTGGGGCAGAGGGATACACATCCAGGCCTCTCAGGAGTCACAAGGTTTCCCACCACCGATGCCAAGTGAGGAGACTTGGATGTGCCCCTCCAGCATCTCACTCCTGGTTTAGGTTAGAGTGCAGACTGTGGACCCCGATTTCTGCTTTCCCACTAATGTTTGGTGCTTTCAGGCAGCTTCCCAGGAAATAGGCTCAGAGGTATTTTCCTGCAGGAGATTTTCAAGGGTGTGCTCTCAGAAACAACAAATGTCAAGGAGGAAAGGAGCAAGGCAGAATTGTGCTGCTGGGGAAGCTGGGCTGGGAGACTGTCATAGAGGCCTTGGCCGATGCCATGGGGACTACATGGATGTTGGGGTGACCCTTGAAATATATCCTAAAGTGAGGCAAGGTGATCAGGTTTTGGTACCCCTTCATCTGATTGGCCCTGAGTGGGGCTGTAACTTGTCCAAGACAGCTCCCTCCTTCCAAAGACAGATGCCAGGTCAGAGCTTAGCTGTGAGCTATCAGCAGCCCCATCCCCTGTTGGGGAGCGAGTGCCTCCCTGGATCCTGAAGGAGAGACCTGGGCCACCCTACTGCAGCCACCACAGTTATGCAGGAAGGTTTGACTGGACACCACTCTGCAAAATGTGACCAAGTGGTTCTTTTTCATGTACTTTCCTTCCCACCTCTTTTCATATTTCCTGATAGTTCAGTAGAAGATGACTTCCTGCTTAAAATGTGATTCTAAGCAAATTGCTTAACTTACCTAAACCTCAGTTTTGTTCCTCTGCAAAATGCTAATAAGGATAATGGCTTCTGTCTTAGGGTAAAATGACAAAGTCTGTATGGCACCTGGCAAAGAGGACGCACTCATCAAATGAAAGCCCGTGCTATAATTGGTCAGGAAGTGGTAGGAACAGCATGGAAGAGGCCAAGAGATGTGATAGCTAATCAGCCTTTTTACTTCTGCCTTTTTTACTTACTGTCTTAATTCACTCGGGATTCTATAACCAAAATACTATGAAGTGGGTGGCCAATAAACAGCACACGTTTATTTCTCGCAGTTGTGAAGACTGGGAGGTCCCAGATCATGCTTATGGCCTGCTCTTTGTCTGTGAGGTCCCACTTTCTGTTCACAGACAGCCGTCTTTTCCCTGTGTCTTCGCCTGGCTGAAGGGGCAAGGGATCTCTCTGCGGCCCCTTTATAAAGCACTAATCTCTGTCATGAGGGCTCTACTCTTACAACCTAATCACTTCCCAAAGGCCTACCTCCTAATTCATACGGTGTCAACATATGAATTTGGGAGACACCAAATGTTCAGTCCATAGCACTTTCCCTCCATCATCAGTTTACTGTGTTTGACAATGGACCCGCAAACTAAGATCTATTTTAAGAAAAATCACTTCTGTGTTAACTGACATATTGAATGCTTTAAAAAATATACACATTTTATTTTTAATTTTATTTATTGATTTGAGAGAGAAAGAGAGACATTAATTTGTTTTTCCACTTATTTAGACTTTCATTGGTTGATTCTTGTACGTGCCTTGGCCAGAGATCAGACCTGTAACCTTGGCCTGTCAGGACAACGCTCTAACCAACTGAGCTACCTAGCCAGGGCCTACGTTTATTTTAGCTCACAAATATTTATGGAATATCTATAGTGTGCAGACTATTGTATTAGATCGCAGTGGGGAAGACAGTGGCCATAGTCTCGTTCTTGCAGGCTCCACCTGGTGATCAGAGAGATAACACAAACACGTACAGAAAGCACAACACTAACTCCACCCAGTGCATGGCTTGTCTGGGAAGGCTTTTCTTCTGATAGCTGCAAGCCAAGGCTTTGAGGAGGTGGGTCATGGCAATGGATTAGTTGAAAGGATGGAAGAGAATGTTCCTGATAGAAGTAATAATATGTTCAAGGGAACAGAGTGAAGAATTGCCAAGCATATGATGAAAGCAAGGCATATTGATTGGAGAGGAAAGGGTAAAGTTAGAATAAGGAAAGGTAAGACTAGAGAGAGGAGTAAGAAATGTGGTCGGGGGTTGGATAGAGGCTTACATGCTAACTTGGCTGAGGACCTAGATTTGATAAGCACGGCTCTCTCTCAAGGGACTCTGGGGCTTCTCTGGGCTATAGGTGGCAACAGAAAGGTTCTGGAATCTCTTAGGTGATAGCACAATTTTAAACAAGGCCATTTATTCCAGGCCAATATCCCAGGTACATGTTTGGATGTGCTGAACTATAAAATCATCTAAATAACACTGCTAGATGTGTGACCAATGGGGAATGGGGGTATGGAGTACCAAAAGGCATCTGATCAGATGGGAAATTTCATGGGAGAGGCAGGGTTTAAATTGGAAGTGCAGCTAGCAATGTATTCTGTTTTTCTAGTTGATGAAGGGTCTGCCAATTGTTGTCTTTCTGAGTTTTCCAAAAGGTTCAAAGACTCAACGTAACCGTCTACAGACTATGCCCACCCAGGCATGGGTCAGGGTGTGGAGTTCTGGGGCTGTCGGCATTTATTGAGAATTGTGGTTTCACAAGTGCTCATCAGTGTGTTCCTTTCTGTCCAGAGCGCATCAGCCTCTTTCACAGCTGCTGAACCCTTGAACTTTCTGCTAAGCCTGCCGGCAAGTATGTGAATTAGTGCCAACTAGAGCAGTAGATTTCCCCCCTTCCTCTGGTGATGGGCACACCTGTTCTCTAGAAACTGGAATGAGACCAACTCATTTCATTCAAGGCACTGAGCATCTGTCAGATGGTAATGGCCAAGAGTCTTGGCCAAACGTGAATTGGCTGACCTAGATACTCTCCTGAATCTCTTTTAAATGAATCCTCCGCTTTGTTTTAAATGTGGGCCTCCCTAATTCTTGGTTCCTCCACTCATATGTACAGCCTAGTGCTCTCAGGAAGGTCTGCAATCCTTACTCTCCTGCCTTTGTCATATTAATATTTAACTCTTTCTAAGGAGAGGCAGCTTCTAGGAGATATGTCATTTTATCACACAGCGCTGATAATTGACTAAAAAAAAAAGGACATTTCAAAAATTGTTAAATAGTGATCTTTTGATGAGTAAGTCAGGTCCCTGTATTTGTTGGAGTGAGAAATGGGAGCCATTATTACTTTTCTTTTCTTTTCTGCATCTGGGCCTCAGACTGATGAATCACAGAAGAGTTTATTGTGATGAATCACAGAAGAGTTTATTGTACATCATTTGACATTATTAAATAATGTTTTAATAGTATGAAATAACAAGGAACAATGTGCATAAAGTGAGATTAAGTGAAAAAAACCAAGTTGAAGTAGTTTAGAGTACTACAGATTTAAAGGACTAACAATAGATTAAAAGTAAAACAAGAACATAAATAAGGCTTTATTGAGACGGAGAGATACAGCTTTTTACTGAACGGCTTAGTTTTTACTTCTACATTATGTTTTTTAAATTTTTATGTAAGGACTATGTGCTGTTCTTATAATAAAAATAATATTTATTAGACAAATATAATTTGGCATCTGGCCTTCCTATCTCAAACTGAGGAAGCAGAAGAAATGTCAGTGGTGAGTCTCTAGTTACTAAATGATGTCCAAAAGTTTCATTTCATTCATTCTCCATAATTGCTGCCGTCTACAGAGAAGCTTGGTAATCTTACCCTTTTGTGATTTTTAAAATAGTTTAAGAAATGAAGATTGTAAGATCATTATTGAGCAGCCTAGAGCCCCGAGTGTGAGCAACACCTGTGATTAAGCACAATGTCGGCGCTGTCGCTGGAGGTGACAGGAAAGCTGGGTTCAAGCCCAGTCCTGCCTCACACTCTCAGGCCCCCATTTACTTCTCATGTGCATGTTTAGAGCCAGCTGGGATGACCTCAAGTTGGATCTCTTCTTGCTTTCAAACTCTGTGACATTGCACCTGCCTGTTTTTGTCCTGCGCTATATTCCCAAATCTAAAGACAGTGACAGGAGAAGGATATGGCTTTCCATTTTTAAAGCCCCACTCGAGCTTTATCCTGGTCAGCTTCAGAGTGAGGATGAGGGGTGCAGCTGTGTTAGGGGGGTGCCTCCAGAGACCTGCTCCCCCTAGGGCAGGCTAGGCAAAGTCCTGACTGGCCTGTTTCCCAGAATCACCTTCCCCAGAGTCTTTTCTCTCTTCTTCCCCCTTTTCAACAACCAGCCCAACAATGACAACCAGTAATGTCATTGCTGTCTCTGTCTCCGGCTAAGTGTACGGCCTTTGAGTCATGAAGAGCTCAACTCAAATCCCTGCTCTACTACCTTCTAGCGGTGTGACTTTTGGTCTCTCCCCTGGCACTGAGTAGGCTACACTCCCCCCTGGATGGTGGGAATGCAGCGAGATCAACTGGGTAAAGCACCACCCAGCATTCAGCAATAAGCTGCAATTTCTCCCACCCAATGGAGACTGCCTCTGCCACCTCCCCAGGGACTCATCCAACCGGTCCTGGACCCTTGCACGACACCTTGTCACAGCTCCATCTGTGTGCAGTTCTAATGATCAGAGCTTTCTTTATATTGAGCTAAAATCTGTGACTTATTCAGTCATTGTTTGGCACTGGAATTAACTACATATACCTAAAAAAAGAGGAGATAGTTCACTGAAATTCTGCTTTGTAATCAACAGTTACTTATTTTTTTATGAGTAGCTGAATAAAAAGATTTATTTTAAGTTAACTGCGGTAAATCGAAGGAGCACTGAACACAGAAAAAGAAAGGCTAAGCCTCATCAGTCCTGGCTCTGCCATTAAAAAGCTGTTTTGCCTAGAATAAGCCATTTCAACCAGGTGGGCCTCGTTCACCTCATCTGAAAAAGAACAGCTGCACTATAGCAGCGACGAAAATCGATTTCATCTCACACTGATTGGTTGGCAATGATTTCCCACGTGCAGTATTGAAAGAGAATCTGGGGTGTGTACATTGTGCACTCAATTAATGAAGTCTGCCAAAAATATGGGAGGGTGTGTGGGCAGCATCTGGGCCTCACATTTGCCGTGTGAAGAACGGTCTAACCTATCCACAGCTTTAAAGTCTCTTAATCAACAAACTGATTACATGAACAAACGTTTGCTTGCGATCTCCTGTAGACTCAGCATAATGCTGATGTGAGCAAGTGGGAACTTGGAGAAAGGAGGAACACTAGAATTCAGAGGAGTGGAGTGAAAGCTTCACGGAGGAAGTGAATCTTAGGCTGTATAGGGGACTGGATAGAAGCGAGGAAGATGGAGTACCATGCAGGTGAGGGGAACAGTATTAGGAGAGGGGATCAAATGTATGATGACAGATGGAAACTAAACTTCTGGTGGTGAGCATGCTATAGTGTATAGAGGCATCAAATTATAATGTTGTACACCCGAAACTTACATAATGTTATGAAGCAATGTTACCTCAATTAAAAAAATTTTAAATTTTAAAGAAAGAAGGACAGAAAGCCTTTAAATGTCAATGAATGCAGTCTGCCCTGACTGCATTAGTAAGTGCTGATACCTCAGAGTAGCTCATAGGCCGCAGACAGAGCAGGAAGCTCAGAGAAAGCCCCAGGACTTCAGACCTGACCTAAAAGCCCACCAAATAATTTATCAGTCTTGCCAACAACACTGAGTTTAGGTGTCACTGGTCTTATCTCAGTTGGACAGAAGAGAAAACCCAGACCTCCGGAAATCAGTATGCTGCTTCTGTCACTCATCTATGGATGGGGGAAGGAGGTGGGTTTCCATGTTTGCGTGGGGACTCCTGGGAGCACGTTGGCTTCATTAAGCAGAGACGGGGAAATCAGACAGGAGAGGAGAACATAATTAATATATGCAAATTTGGAAATGTTGACATTGCGCTCCTTGTGAAAACAGCAGTAGGCAGTGGACTGCAGTAGAGATCCGGCCTGGAGTCTGCATGCAGAATCTTTGCCCTGTTCAAGCAGCAAGTGTAAATAGCCTTCTTAGGAGACACTCTGTCAAGGACACAGTGGCAGGACACGAAGGAAGAAGCCAAGCCCACATTTCAAAGGTATTTTCAAGAAGTCTGGTGGTTTAGTTAGCCCAAAAATGCCTTAGTAATTTGAACTCTTCAAAGAGAATGTTGAAAAAACAAAATTTATTTCCAGATGGTGGAATTTGAGGAGGAAAGGATTTAAAGAAAACAATCTTAAAGAACTGAAGTCTCTGTTCGTGACAAAAAACCCTCACATTTTTATTTGGGGAATGAAGATGTTTTTGAATTACAGGATCACATAAAAGCATCTGAAAGCAGTAAACCTTCTTGCTATTTCCATCCTATCCCTTAGTGAGCTTAACTGTTTTCACATTTATGAACAATCTTAAATTCAAATGCATTTTATCCTGGACATTTTTCACCCCACACGTTCATCCCTGCTAGTTTCCAAGGCCAGGAGACCATCTTGGTGAACATTTCTAAGGTTTCCTATAGGACGACGTTCTCTCATCCCTTTGCATTGCCATTTGTCTCCTGCAGGTGAAACCGCCTTTCGTGTACGGGAAGGGCTCTAGGAAAGAAAGGAGGGAAGAGGCCATTTGTTTAAAAATGAAGTTTAAAGCATGGACATTGGTCAGAGATGTACAGCTGTAGTAGGTACATAGAGAATTTCCTCTGTGAGGGACTAGAAAGACTGAGTGGTTGGGAAGGGCAGGAAGCCATAGACTGGCCCCTTCCTACCAGCAGGCCCCCCTTGCCTGAGGTTCCATGCCTCTCCTGCCTTTGCTCCCAGAGCTGATGCGTGTGGTGGGACCAGGCTCCAACTCAGTATTTAGTGAGAATGGCAAAGCCTGCAGGAAATGCAAAATTTGTTGACTGGCTGTTTAATTAACCAGTCTCCTCTCTTTCTCTCTCCCCCCACAAAAATCTACATTTGTTTTTCAGAAACATTTTAGATATATATAACTTTTTTTCCTCGGACTTTCCTATTTTCCCCTTAGTGCCTCCTTTCTTCTAAGATATGCTCATTTTCCCCATAAGAGATGCCAAAAGAATGAAATATTACATAAGTTAAAATTTTCCCTATTCTATTTACCATCACTGACTCTAAATACCAATATTCGTTGATTAATACACCTGGATACATACATGTGTGCACGCATATGTACAAACTAACAGCTATATATTTTTTCTTTCCATGATCTTAAAATGCCTGGAAATGTTAATTTAGTCAGGTTCTTCCAGAACTTTTCTGGAACTATTTTGAAACTCAGCCTTTGCCTTGAAACTAGTTAACCCAAGGGCCCTTAGAGCTCCAGGGTCAGCCTGCAACCCCCTTACCTTTGTTATTTCAAATTGCTGTCATTGAACTTCTAGTGATAGCCAGCCAGATTCCCTGGGATTCTGAGGTAAGGTGTTTTGTGTGGAATGGACAATGGCTAGCCTACATCCTTCAGAGCACATTTCTAGGCCTTCCCTCCATATCAGGCCCTCTGCTTATGTTTCCTCACTTAATCCCTGTAACAGCCTTGTGAGTTAAGCATCGCCAGATCTGTTTATTGACACGGAAACTGAGGCTTAAGGAAGTTGTGCTAGTTTGGTTGGAGATGAAATTTCACATGTACAGGAGAAGTACCATGTGTTGACTGGGCCTTTACATAGAGAGTCTAGGACTCATAAGGTAGCCATTAAAGCAAAACAAGCTTTAGTACTATCTCTGAGTCTGCCTGGATACAAGAGGAGAGAGAAAGCTACATCACAGAAGGGGGGAATAAGGGTCTCAGGCTCATGTCATTTTAGACCAGATGCCCCATTCTGCAGTGGGGGAGCGGGTGCGTGCCCTTTCCCAGTAATCTGCAGGTTCCCAGAGAAGCTGGGCCTTGCCTCATCTGGTGAGGGGGATCTGGTGTTGCAACGGTAGTAACACAGACAGCAAGATGTTCTGTTGCCTCAGGCTGTCAATGAGAGGCCTCTTTGGTCCTCTTTATCTCTGGGGTCAGTTGGGTG
Source organism: Macrotus californicus (assembly GCA_007922815.1). Lineage (NCBI taxonomy): Eukaryota > Metazoa > Chordata > Mammalia > Chiroptera > Phyllostomidae > Macrotus > Macrotus californicus. The sequence continues at coordinate 89,342 of VMDR010002067.1, read as the reverse complement.
GAGTCTGGACTTTTCCTGAGAGTTGCCAGGCACTCAGGGACTGGGCTACTGGGCACCAATAACTCCCTGTAAAACCTATAAAAATAAATATACCTTCGAAAACCAATCATGCATTTTCATGTCAAACATACCGTGTGTACTTAAGTTCAAATCCTGCATCATCATCTGGGTGTATCATCTTGCTTTATATTTAAGGCCCACAGACTTCCAACTAAATTAGGAGACAAATTGGTGAGCAAAGAAAGCAATTCTTGTAGCCTTTGGGGGATTCAGTTCCCCCAAAAGAATTGTCTTAGGATCTTTAGCAAGAGGGAAACTAAGTACAACAATATTCCAAGGCAGGATAAGATCACCACCTTGTGCAGAATTTTCCTTATCTCACTAGTGATCCTACCACTGATCCTTCCACTAGAAGAATTATCTAGAGAGGTCTCTCTGCTATAGCAAGTAGTCTTATGGGAAAGACTAGAAGAAATAGGACGTATGCCCTGGCTGGTGTGGTTCAGTGAATTGAGCGCTGGCTTGCAAGCCAGAATCACCGGTTCGATTACCAGTCAGGGTACATGCCTGGGTTGCAGGCCAGGTTCCCAGTGGTGGGCATGCAAGAGGCAACCACACATTGATGTTTCTCTCTCCTTCTCTTTCCCTTCCCCTGACTAAAAATAAATAAATGACATCTTTAAAAAAAATAAAATAAAATGGGAAACATTAAAAGAAAAGAAATAGGATGTTGAAACACTAAATTAGGTATGTGGGCCATTGGATCCTTCTCATCTGTGTCTTTGGTAGCCACAATAGCTAGCTAGCAAGCTGCCCTCTTATTGCATGATAGTGTTACATGATTTTAGCTATCCACGTTGTTTGCATTTTGGTAGTCTGTTTTTAGCCTTATAGGATAAACGTACTCAGTTGACCTACATGGTAGCTGAAGGCACTTTATGTTAGAGCATTCTGTTTCCGGTTGAAGCAGGGGGAAGAATCAGGGCAGAACTGATTGTTGAAGGGCCTTTTGCAATTCCCACTTTCCTGAAACAGAACATCCTTCTTCCTTGGCTACCATTAACCTTTATTTCGAACAGAGTAAATCACTGGACTCGAAATTTATGTTATTCACTAACGTCAGCTGGTAAACAACTTCTCTTTTCACCAAATGTCATTATTCAAAGTGTGAAAGCAGTGCCTTAGAACAATTTCGCATTCTTATTGATGGCCTCTCCCGGACCCGAAGTCCTTTGTTGGGGTCATTGGGTAACACATTGTGGTTACAGCTCAACTCTTACAGAAATGTGATTCACCAGTTGCCGGAAGCTTCCTGCCAGTTTTGCTGAGGTTCAAATGAATAGCTTAGATTATGGTTGTTGTTATTGTTATTGTTGTTGCTGTTGCTTTTCTTTCCTTTCTGCTTAGAAAAGGCCTATACTTCAGGGAGTCTGAGTGTTCCACAGATTCAAATTTTTGCATTCTCCTGGTTCTGGCATTTTAAGTTGCAATTTTTATACCTTCTTTAGAGCTGGGGTGGAAGGAGAGGGCCAGATGTTTGACAATGAAAATCTGGCAATCACAGCTTTGCTGTCCGCTGTCCTTCTCCAGGCTGAAATGAAGTGGGCAGGGTGCAGAAGAGAGCCAGGCTCTGCATGCGGCCGAGGCTGGAGGGGCAGAAGGTTGGTCCTGGTAATGGGAGTTAAGGAACCTCTCTGCCCACCTCACCTCCTGGCACACCTGGCAAACTCCTGCATTAAACACCCTGGCAGTCAGAAATGATCAGGGCATCTCCAAAAGCCCGACTCTTGATCTGAACAAGTGAAGTGTGCACTTATGGAAGAAGTAATTATGGACTAAATGTCTGTTCTTACTGAGGGCTGGAGAGAAGGTATGATCTGGCTCTACTATACTCCTTGTCTTCAGAAGCATGTCAGGAGAGTTAATACTGTTTCCAAATGAGGAAAACAAAGAATGGGTGAGGAGTGACAGATATGTGGGACCCAGGCTGGTCTTGAAAGCTGCCAGGTTTGAAGTAATCTGGAGAGAAAAGGCAAGGCAAGGAGCAAAATGAGGACTGTGCTTATGATGCCAGTCTCCTCTGTGACTTTCTCCTCATAAATGCAAGGGTCACATAACAGGTCAGGGCTTTGGAGCTGATGCAGAAGGTGGGCTCTTTGGATTTTACAATTCTGCTAGTTTAAGGCATGTCTTTCTGGTCCTGGCAACCCTATCACTTTGTCTATTGTCAACTCAGTCCTAGACAAAGTCTGCGTTAATTCTTGAGGCCTTAGTTTCACACCCTCTGAGTAGAACCAGGACTCTGAATATTCTGAATCATAATAATGCCTGCAATTCAGACTGGTGGAGCTAGGGTCTGCCTCTCAGTCTACTTATACAGGGACAAAGGACTTCTGGAATTTTCATAAGGTCCAATACTTGTTCAGGATTAAGAATTTCTTATTTTTATCCTGCAGCTATTACCACTTTTAATAAGAGTGTGTAGTACTCCAAATGTACCATATGGCATTTTGGGTGGGCAGGTCCCTTATTAGTAGCTTTGGCTGCAGGGGACAAAAAGCAAGCTCCAAATAGCCCTAAACAAAGTTGAAAAGTAGGTAACTTTCTTTTAGCTCACCCACCTCTTTTTATCCACATCCACCTTCTGGCTTGTGAGCAACTGCTAATCTTCATCCTAGCTACCATTTACTGAGCATTACCATGTGCCAAACAGTGGGCTATTTATATGCCCCATAGGCCTTCTGTGAATCCTGTTGTTCTCCTCATCTCACTTGTGAGGAAAGATGACACTAAGGTTTATGGGGTGAAGTAACCCACCAGCGGTCCCAGAGCCAGGTGTGGGCCTAGTGAAACATGCCTCCCCCTCGGCTTGTCTTTCCCACCCCTGCTATGGCAGCCCTTCACCAGTCAAACAAGCTAATGCTTACTCTCAGCCAAGATGTTAAGTAATTATTAAGGCTTTTATGTGACTGATGAACAACTAAAAATGACTCCAAGCACTTTGCCTTTGCCTCTATAGATGGTTATATTTCAAAATAAGACTAAAAGACGAGGCCCTGGCTGGGTAGTTGAGTTCGTTAGAATGTCATCCTGATACACCAGAGTTGTGGGTTTGGTCCCTGGGCAGGGCACGTACAAGAAGCAACCAATGAATGTATAGATAAGTGGAACAGCGAATCAATGTTTCTCTTTCTCTCTTCTTTCCCCTCTCTCTAAAATTAATTTTTAAAAACGACTCAACATACAAAAAAGCCGTGGATAATGGGACAGTGGAGTGGGGTTATCCCTAAGGCAGGAGCTGCTAGAGATTCCTCACACCACCGTAGGAGAGTAGCTCCAGGCAGAGCTCCATGCACTTCACAGACTGTTGTCACCTGGTTAGAACCCAGATGATATTCTCATCACATGTAAGCAGAGCACAAGAAAAGCTGCTGTGGTTCACTTCCGTGTCTCCTATTGACAAAGCATCAGCTTTAGCCACCAACTCCATATATGTAGCTGTAAATTCCTAATGCCCACTGCTCCTAGGTGAGGATTTTGTTTTAGGTTTTATATAACACTTGGATTTATACTTTAAGAAAAATGAGCACACGTCCTCTATTTCATGGAAAATTATGGATGGTTTTAATTTGTCCATGTTTGTAATGAACCAGATAAAGGTGAGCTTGTCACGTTGTTTTTCACCAAAACGTCTTTTTTAATGTCTTGGTCTTATTTGCCCTTGCTCATAATTTTAGTGCAAACATACTTTTGGATGATCAGTTTCAACCCAGACTGACGGACTTTGCCATGGCACACTTCCGACCCCACCTGGAGCACCAGAGCTCTGCTACGAGCATGACCAGCAGCAGCGGCAAACACCTCTGGTACATGCCGGAGGAGTATATCAGACAGGGCAAACTCTCCACTAAAACAGATGTCTACAGCTTTGGAATCGTAAGTACCAGGGAGGCTTTAAATTGAGTTGTACCCTTGAAATCCATGTGGTTTTATTAACCAGTTACCACCCTGATAAATTCAATTTTTAAAAAAGGCATTAACTTTCAGATTTATGATTTCCTGTTACTTGTTGTCTTATACATTAATTTTGTGTAATCAATCAGCAATACAATATAAAGTTATTCATTGGAATGGTGTATACTCATTGTTAAGGTTAATAGTCGCGACTAATTGTGTAATTGTGTATTTAACTTTCTGTATATTCTTTGTAGGTAATCATGGAAGTTCTGACAGCTTGTAAAGTGGTGTTAGATGATCCAAAGTATATTCAGCTGGTAAGAATTGTCTTCTTCTCTGCACCTGGTCGTTTTTCTGATGGAGGTCTAAATGAGGTTGCCTTCTCTTCCCAGAGGGATCTCCTTATGGAATTGATGGAAAAGAGAGGACTCGATTCATGCTTCTCACTTCTAGATAAGAAAGTGTTTCCCTGCCCTCGGAATTTTTCTGCCAAGCTCTTCTCTCTGGCAGGCCAGTGCGCAGCAACACGGGCAAAACTGAGACCATCAATGGATGAGGTATGTCTACACACGGTTTTATTAACAACTAAGCCTGTAGAATCATGGAAAATCTAAATGGAAGAAATTGTGTCTCTAAGTGAACTCTTTAGTAATGAGACAAATGTAGCCCTGAAAGAGGATTCTAATTGAGTCCCTAGCTTTTCCAGGTCAAAGAGTCATACCACTGGGTACTCTGGTAGAGGTCATTATTGGGTGGAACCCGGGACCTGCAAAAATTTTAATGAAGAGACATAGTGAGTACTTTGGAGAGAATATTTTACTTAAACTTTCTTAAGAGATCTGCCCGTTAAAAATTCAGTATGTGTTTTTCTTATTGTTTTTTATTTATTCATCTGCCCAATCCATTTGATCATCCATTCATTTAGTATTTGTTTACAAAAACAAATATTTATGTAGTGCCTAATTTGCATGTGCCAGACTTTATGCTGGGTGCTGGGGATCCAATAGTGATCAAGCTATGGTTGCTGCCTTCAAGCCCATGGTCCATCAGTAAATATGGACTTTCAGTACAGAAAGACAAGGATAGCAGTGGGCAAGAGCACTGAGTTAGAATACCGTCTAGCAGAGGGGAGTCAAGGAATCTTCTTCATGGAGCTGACAGCTGAGCTATGACCTGAGAAACAGGGTGGATTTAGGTAGCCTTTGGATAGAAGGACTTCCCTGGCAGAGAGATTATTCATCTGCAAAGGCTCAGAGTGAGTGGATTTCACATTGCTGACACCACAGGTAGTTCTGTGTCATGGAGATGGGAAGGTGGTGAAGGAAAAGCTGCAGTGGGTATAATAGAAGGTTCCCGGTGGTAGAAGGACATGAATTCCCTCCTAGGAGTTTGAGTTTTATCCTGAGTCTATCGTAGAGTAATGGAAGGGTTTTAATCAAGGAGTTGACATCATCAGAATGTAAAAAGCACTGGGCTGGGAGTCAGGAGAGCTGTATTCTAAGCCTGCCCCCACCAGGAAAGGCGGTGGGACCTGGAATTTTGGGAGCCAGAGATCTGGGGTCAAGTAGTAGCAGGTCTGCTCCTTACTGACTAGTGATATTAATTGAGGCTCAGCACTGTTATCCATAAACTGCAAATAATAGTGTTTGTGCAGACTAAGTGGAGTGGTGTGTGTAAAGCACTTTGTAAATTGTAAAGCACTCTATCTGTATTCTTTTAAATTGCACATGTGTGAGAAGGTATGTTGTATGTCATTTTATAGCAGGTCAATGGTTCTGAATTTGGGCTCCACATCCCAATAAACTGAGAAGCACTAGAAATACAGATCCCTGGTTCACCATCTCCGTATTTTTTGAATGGCAGCCTCTAGGGCAGGAGGGGATAAGGGATCTGTATTTTAAGAAGGCTCCTCTATGTAAATCTGGCATTTGAGAACTATAGATGGGGTTCACTGTACCCCACGGCCTTCCAATTCTCCACATATTAAGCTGGAAGTGAAAAATGATAAAGTCACCCAAGCTCACAAAGTAGTGGTAGCAAATGCAGGCCTTCGGTCAAGTCTCTTGATATTCAATTCAATGCAGGTTTTTTTTATGCTTTACTTCAAGTCACTTAATTTACTCATTAAAATGAAGGATTTAGCTCACCTCTAATACCTTCTCATTCAAAATTCTATAGTAGAACTGATTTCATAAAAAGAAGAGCACGCTCCTTAATAGGTAGATCGAAAAAAGGTAAAAGGAAAGGTTATTCAACTTAATGGGATGTTTGCTTCTCGGTTAATTAGGTTCTAACTACTCTTGAGTGTACTCAAGCCTGCTTATATTTTGCTGAAGATCCTCCCACATCACTGAAGTCCTTCAGGTGTCCTTCTCCTCTGTTCTTGGACAACGTACCAAGTATTCCAGTGGAAGATGATGAAAGACAGAGTAATCGTTCACTGCTTCATAACCAACATTTGAGAGAAGAGAGAATGACTCAGAAAATTCCCTTTGAATGCAGCCAGTCTGAGGTTACGTTTCTGGGCTTTGAGAGAAAGGCGGGGAGTAGGAGAAATGAGGACACTTGTAATACGCCCAGTTCTTCTTGTGACGAATTTGGGCTTCCAGAGCATGCAGCTCCACCCCAGGACTCAGAGGCCTCTAGTGTGAATGTGGACCCTTCTGCAGAAGGTCCAGGCCATTCTTACAGGAGCAGGCCTATGGAGATTAGCTGTTCTTCTGAATTCTTCTCGGACGAATGTGAACAGCTCCAAAAGGAATCCATTTTACCAGAAGATAAAGAAGAAGGCAAGTATTACTGAGGCATGTGAGTACAGGTGCCATCCTGGAAAGACATGGCCTTCATACATCCTGCCAAGAGGATGACTGATGGTGACCTTGGTGATAATACAGAACAACAATCTGGACAGTCCCATTCTTTACTTCCCAACTTGCAACACAGAGTGGCTTAAAAATGTGTTTTATCAGGTAATTGCCTCATGAGTAAACTTAGGCTAAATTAGAGCCATTCGAGATTATTTGAGGTCATGGGCTCCAACTTCAGACCAACAAACAATCAAAAGCTACCAAAAAGAGACTGGATTCCAATGTCTTCTTCATCAGTGTGAGTCCTCAGGGCCTTCAGTCTGCTAGGTATGTTCAGTTCAGTTGGATTCCATTGTTTAGGTTAGCTTGTGTACAAAGGTTGTAGGAAGTGCCTCATTTGTAAATATTAGTAGATGCCCTTCAAAGAGTTGCCTTTTTATTTACTTTTATTGACCTTATTATTTTTTCTGTTCATCCCGACCAAGCCTGCTGTCTGAAAATGACCCAGGTTCACCCTTGGCTATGACATGTTCAGTGCAGAGAGGGGATCCTTGCCCAAGATTTGTATTCTGTATTTAAACTCTTCAAATAGTTTACCACATATAATATAGTCATTTACTGTTATTACAAATTCTTTTTTTAAAAAACAAACTTAGAGACCTATTATATCCTGAGTAGAATGTGTGAAATTCTAATCAAGTAATTTTTGTTTCTGAGAAAGTGGCTGATCACAAGAGCCGAGGTCAGATTTTTGTTATATTCTGTAGCTTCCAACTCTGTGCCTTCCCTCCTGAAGTTTCCTGGATCTCCCTTTTGAAATCTTACCCAATCCTTCAGGGCCCAGTAGAACTGCCATCCTTCTGCTGGTCTCCCTAATCTCTCCAACCAGAAGTATCTTACCAGCATTTTCATAGCAATTATTTGTATTTCTATTTTATACCAGTCACTTGCTGAATTATATCAAAATTGCTTGTGCCATCTTCTCTTTGACTAGACCTGTAAACTCCCTGTATACGTTTTCTATCATTGCTGAAACAAATCATCAAAAACTTAGTGGGTTAAAACAACATTAATTATTTTGCAGTTCTGGAAGTCAGAAGTCCTTGGCATTCCTCCTGGAGGCTTTAGGAGGAGATTCATTGTCTTACCTCTTCAACCTTCTTGAGGCCACCTGACTTCCTTGGCTCATGGCTTCTTCCTCCATCCTCAAAGCCAGCAGTGTAGCATCTTTGAATCTAGGGCCCTGTCTTTCTCTCTGACTTCTTCTTTATCATCTCTTTCTCATACCTTGGCCCTCCTGCCTCTCTCTTACAACGATCCCTGTGATTGCATTGGGCCCACTCAGGTAACCCAAGAAAATCTCTGCATCCCAAGACCTTTAATTTAATCACATCTGCAAATGTCTGTAAGCAGACATTTTCTCTTATAAAGTAATATAGTCACAGTTTTCTGGGAATAGGACACAGACATCTTTGGGGGGCCATAACTCTATCACATTTCCTGAGTGTGTAAGGGCCACCTCTTCAAGGCCTAGCATGTTATCCCATACACAGCAAGTGTTTCCTTATAAGTTGAAGTATCTCCATGAACTCACGTAATCAAAACTTCAGTACAGTAACATTGCTGAGTAAACTAACAAAGTGAGGATAATGGTTATCTTTATGATGGTGGGTTAAAATACTGCAAGAAAACCATTTCCCATTTCCAGAGGATTTCCAGAATCTTCCTCTTCAGGGCATTCACCATAAAAGGACAGACCTCCAGCTTTCTGTGCATCAGAGAAATAGGCACATGCCATGTGTGAGTGTGTGTGGTTGGGTTCATCATAGTCCGACTGGAGGCTGCATTCAAGAACAACTGATCAAAGAAAGAAGTCATCGGGAATTAGGGTCAGGTTAGCAGACCCAGGTCAGAAACATGGAACTATACACAATTCTGGGGTAAAAATGACTTCATGGCAGAAAGTGAGGTTCAAAACACGGTGAGCCTTAGTCTGATTGACAGGCCCCCAAAAGGCCCCAGGTTGGCAGTTAGAAGAGGCCATGCTCACAGGCGGGTCTGCAGGGGGCCTGGCTGTCGAGTGCTGTCTTCCCCACCTGAGTAGGATGTACATCTTCACAATACTCCCAAATGACTCCTGTGCTAAGACTAGTAGGGGAAGAGGCTTGGACTTGACTTCATAGGATTTTAATTCTTGTGACCTGTCCTAGTTGGCAACTCTTGATTATTACATGTTAATGAAAGGAAATAATAAAAGCCTTTGGCATTTGGCTTTATATATTACAAACCATTCTGAGGCTGATTTAGCTGATTTTATAAATGTTGTCTGGAAGTACCTTCAGTGAGAGGGCACTGAGGAAGCTCGGATTAACACCAGGTCTGCACCATCATTCAGCACATGCGTGATCTGTTGGTTTGAATTCGCTTATTTGACTTAAAGCATTGTTCTTTAAACTTTAATGTGCATCAGAATGAAGTGGAAGTCTTGCTAAAAGCACAGATTGCTGGGCCCACCCAGCTTCTGATGCAATAGTTCTGGGGTTAGAAACTGGGCTTTGTAACAAGTTCCCAGTTAACTCTGGGGCCGCTCTGAGAACCACTGCCCTAAAGCGTTCTCAGATTGTTCTAGATCAGTAGATGCTACCTTTCCAATGAAGCTGCATGTTTTTTTGAAAGAAGGGTCATTTCTTTATATTCCAACGATGTGGCTAATCTCTGATCTTTTTGATTAGATCACCTTGCTGAGAGTGGGGGTGAGTATTTTGGACATGTGAAGGACCAAATCAGATTAGCTGGCCATAAGCTAATGATATGGTAAGCAGATGCCACCGTGGCTGGAAATTACCAATTTGCTACTGAGTGATCCAGTTCTCCTGACTAGATTTGCCTTCTAGTGGGTACATTTAAAAATGTTGATTGTAGTAATTAAACCTGGCATTTTGTGATGGTCAATAAGGGATACCTCACAGCTTCAAGAGGTGCAGAATAAGAAACCAAAAATGAGCATCCAAGTAAGTGTTCCCTCTGGTCAGCAAACATGAATTACTCAGGAATCCCACTCATCTTCATCCTTCTGATGCTCTGCGAGCAATCCTCCAGGCAGGCTCTGTTTAGTTGTCAGAGTTTTTGTCGCATTTTATGACGCCCCAAAATATTTCATTGTTTTTGAAAATGGGTATGAGATTTCTGACGTACTAACATTTTATTGACTTCTTGAGAATTGTTATAATGATCCGTGACTCGCTGCATAATACTTTTATGCAGTGGTACATGAGCCTGCGTAAAACAACGTTTGGGACCTGACTATGGCGAGTACAGGAAGTGAGGGTCCTCCTGAGTAGTATCCACTAAGCATCCACCAGAACCAAGGCACTATATCAACGACTGGGGTACCAAGTAAGGAAGAAAAGGCACTGACTCCAGTAAATAGTTGGGTGACATCTGTTATTTGAACCATCAACCAATGGGACTAAAAGTAAAGGTGAAAAGGAGGGGGCAGAGATTACTGTGCCCTTTTGAGAGGGTAAAGAAGGCTTCTTAGAGAAGCTGGCTGGAAGCAGGCGGGAATAAGAGAAATAGAAAAACGTGTCCAAGAAGTCTCTCTGGAGAATTGGGGGTCCACAGCCCTACCAGAGCCCCGTACACCACCACCTCTGGGGTTGGAAAAAAGAGAACTGGGTCCAGATCTCTGCATGTTTTTTCCTGTTTAACCCTCACAACGACCTAGAAGGTATGAATCCCACTTTATAGATGAGGTAAATGACTCAGGGAGGTTAAGGAACTTACCTGAGGTCCCCCCAGATCTGGAAGAGCCAGGAATTGAACCCACATCCGCCTGACTTCAAAGCCCAATGTTCTTTTCCTATGAAAAAGGCATGAATGTGAAAAGTCATTTGCTGATCCCACAAATTTTCAGTAAGCACACAAGCCTTGCCATGTCTTCTGCCTTTATCACTATCCTGCTTGTCTGCCACAGTTCCCTGCCAGTACAGTCGTTTGATGTAAATAATATGAATTCACCCATCCACTCACTCATTGAATAAACATCTACCAACAGCCTCCTTTGTATCAGGCACTGTTCTAGGAGCTGGAGAGATGGTGAAGATCAAACCCCACAAAACACCCTGCCTTCATGGAATGCACACTAGACAGACTGAATGAATGAATGAATGAGTGGGGGAACAGGAAACACTGGGAGAGTTGTAATCACAGTTTTAACAATAACTGGCAGCTCTCCACAAGCTGCCATCTCAGAGTGTTGCCTGGATGTAGATCCTGGCTCCTCCGCCAGCTTTTGTGTAGGGGTCCAGGAAGTTTTCTCCTTGTCCCATTGGATAGCTGATATCCTCATGGCAGCCCATCACTTTGCTATTCCTGTGCACAAAGCAGTCTATGACATGCTTTGTGGCAAATATGACAGATCCTATTCTTCCATTGACCAATAATTTTTTTTCAGAGCATTTATTTGCTGTGGGTGGCATCTTCAGCAGGTTTCTACTGTCACCTGAAACACCTGCATGTACCTCACCTCACTTTCACTCCATAATGGAATTGTGATTGGCTTCCTTCCCCTCCTCCACAACATCAAAGCTTCCCTGGGGACACAGATTATATCCTGCTCATTTTTGTGTCCCTAACAGCTAGTACAGTGCTTGGCACATAATACGACCCAACACTATTTATAAAATGAATGAATCAAATAGTCCTTTAAAGCATCTTCAAAATCATTGGTATCTAGTGTATCAATACTAACATCTTATTGTACCCAAAGTTTGTCTTCCTGATACCCATACTATCATCAATTGTTTGCTTAAATAGTTCCATCTCACCATTCTTGGATAAAAGTTATTAATTTCAAACATTAATATATGAGATATATTTTAAAAAAGGAATTAGACATTGTGTACATTGCTTGTCAGTGCGCTTCATGGTAAGAAATATTCCCACATCACTTCTAAGCAATGATAAACCAACATTTTGACGGGTAATAACCCAATGTTTGCTGTATTTTGTTTCTATCTGTCTGTCCCAAAGTATAGATATTTGATGGTCTATTGGATTGGACATGCAAGTATTTTCTTGGGAGGCATTTTCCTTTCAAAAGAGCAACATCGCCTACCAAACCTCCACATGAGAGCCTTCTGATCGACGTCATCTGCCCCATTGCAAACTTTGTGCCCATCTATACAAACAGCAATATTTCCATAACTATTTTCATAGTTTTTCATTTGCTTCTTAATTTAAATATTTTCTTATAGATCAACATGGGTTGGAATGGGGGTAAGAAGGTAGAAATAGCATACTTGAAATAGTGTGCGGGTGCACGCGCACATTTAAGCTTCAAGTACCTATTGAGTTGGTTGCTATCACCATAGATCAAGGGAAATGATCTCAAAGATGCTGACTCATGCTGAGTCACACTGATGCTGGAATGGGTACCAAACTGAACACTCTGTATTCAATTGCAGGAAATATCTGCTCTGAAAACGGTAATTTAAAAATTAAAAGTATCTTCTGTTTGAAAATAAAAAACAGCTGATAATATGTGTCTGTTAGTGTGAATTTTACCCTCCCGTATTGGCAGACACTGAAGCAGTGGACAAGAATGTAGGCAAATAGACATTCTTGTTCACTGTTGGCTGGTGTGAAAATGGGGGCTTTTCTAAGAGAGCAGTATGTATCAAATTGGGCAATATGTATCAAAAATTTAAATGACACACTTTTACCCAGCAATTTGTTTAAGTATTTATCCTAATAAATAAAAATGACATACCTGGGTAAACAAGCTGGCAAAGATGTGCTTTATGATGTTTACGATATTAAAATATTAGAAATAGCCTAAATGTCTTTCAATAAAAGATGGGTCACATAAATTATAATACATATATAACATTGACTTGTATGCAACTGTCATTAAAGATTATTTAGATTTTTATTGCTATGGAAATTTGTCCCTGAAATATTATTGAATGAAAAATCAGATTCCAGAATAGTGGGTTTAATATGGGCTCATTTATAACACTGGATACTTTATAATTAATATGAGTTTCATAGAGACATCTTTGCCAAAAGGTTAATGATTTTTTTTCTGGGCTGTGTGTGGTATTTGGGTGATCTTTACTTTCTTTAGAATTTTATGTATTTGAAATTTTTATAATGAGCATGTAATCATTTTTATTATCTGAAAATAATAAAAATATTTTTATTTTGGAAAAAATATTTTCTACATTTCTGTATTTGCCTGTCTCTTTGCTTAGTTGTGGCTTTGGTAAGAACTGGCAACCAGCAATAATGCTTCTGTTCCACTGCCCTTTGTTCTGTCTGTGTTCAAAGCCAGGTGACTGCAGCTCCCAGAGATCTGTCTGGCGTCCCCTGAGTAACAAGTTTTGAGAGAGCTTATACAAAGGCAATCCAAAGGGCAAAACCAGAAAAACCACAATACAAGAATGGACAGTGGATTACAATACACAACGGAGACCACTTTGTAATTAAGTCTTAGTCAATTTTGGTAAATCTTTTAAAATTGTCCTTAGTAGCTAAGTTTACAAATCAGTATTTCAGCAAGTAACCTATAGTTAGTTAAATGTTTTTAAAAGCCTTTGGGGAGATAAAATTTTCCTCATGAAATATCCATTCCCCAGCTTGTGGCCCACCGTCCCTTTTTGGCCTACATGAAAATTGTCACTTGCTGAATTCAGTAGACTCTGGGCTGTCAGTAGCAGTTGGAAATAAAACTTGCAATGGTGCAGAGAAATTGTAACTAAATATAGTGGTTTTCTCCAGCAGGTAGAGACCGCGTCGACATGACAGTGCTCAGGGGATTCTCAACTAGCATTAATTATACAGGGAAACAGCAAACCACACCCCAGGGCGAAACACCAATTCTAAATAATTCTCTCTGGAGGGACTGTTTTGTGGACAGAACTAAGTTACGGAGGGTGTAAATATGATAAAAAGCACTTTCCTGGCCCATCCAGCTAAGCGGTGAATTAGCGCTGGCTTCGCAACAGCGTAATGCAGATACAGATTCTGCTCTTCCGGCCCCAAATCAGTGTGCTGCTGCCGTTTGTGTTTCTGGAAGGGAAGCACTGGGGAGATTTCAAGATTTCGGCAGATGAGAGGTTAAGGGATCTGATAGATAAACAGGGTGTAAAAGAAAGTTATTCTGACAGCACTTTAGGGGGAGGTATAAATAGCTCCTTAATCTCCTTAATCTCATTATTCACTAAGGATAGTTTCCTGTCCTTCTGAAAGTGTATATGCTAATTGCACTGCACTCAGGGAACCATTAACTTTGGGCCTTGTGATATTTCTTTTTCTTTTATGTTTGCAACACAGGTTTTTTTTTAAAAGAGCTGCAGTGACTTCCGCCAAGGGCAAATATTGTTTTTATTTTATATGCCCTAGAGAGAAATGTAAGAGTGCAGTATGCTTACAAAGGCAAACATGCATGCTTATGCTCACTCGCTGCCTGCAGCTCTAAGGCTATTGCCTGAGACAGGAGGCTGAGCAATTCCTGACATTTTCATCAAGCATTTGTTGGCCGTTAGAAGAGGGGAAATAATTCATGTCATTACGAGTGCCCCGTCTTAGCCATTAACATATATTTATCTAATAAAAATACTACCTTGTTTTAGAAGACAGTCTGACATGTCCTCATCTTTCTCCCTATCTCATATCCTGGCATCGTCGTTCCTTATTTCAAGTCATCTGAGTGAACCAGATGGCACCTTCGCCTCCCAGTTAAAAGATCACATCAATTCCAAAGGGTTTCACTTTGCTACACTTGCACTTCACTTGAGCTGCTGTTTCCAGGTCCACGCTCTGGACCCTATCTCCACCTGAAGTTGTTAACATCAGAAATCATGGCATGTTGTCCCTGACACCTTGTCATATGATTTCTTCATTTTGTTTCTGGCCTATCAATGATCATATTCTTTCTTCTCCATCCATATTGTCCTTATGGAGAAATGGAACCCCACTAGGTATTTCAAACAGAAGGAATTTAATACTGGGAACTGGTTACCAAAGAATTGGAAAAGCTAGAAGAGAGGGGAAAAAATGAAAATGTGTCCTGGCTGTTGTGGCTCAGTGGACTGAATGCCAGCCTGCGAACTGAAAGGTCACTGGTTCGATTCCCAGTCAGGGCACATGCCTGGGTTGCAGACCAGGTCCTCAGCTGGGGGCATGCGAGAGGCAGCCGATCAATGTATCTTTCACACATCGATGTTTCTCTCTCTCTCTTTCTCCCTCGCTTCCCCTCTCTAAAAATAAATAAATAAAATGTTTTAAAAATGAAAATGTAAAGTTAGAGATTAGTAACTACAGGAAGCCATTCTTATTCTTATGGATGAAGGAGCCAAAGGGGGAAAGTGTAACAGAGCCCAGGACCACCACCCCGCTGAGGCCACTGAGAATCTGCTGCTGATGCTTCTGCACGGTGCTGCCAAGGAGGGCAGCGGCAATGTGGACCGCGCCACCTCTGCAGACGCACCTGTCACTGCTGGGGCCCAGTAGGAAGCAGAGAAAGATAAAGCCTCTCCATTGCTTCCATGCTCCATGATGAGGAATGAGCTTCCAGGAACGTCTAGGAAAGGCAGTGCTCTCAAAACTACAAAGGAAAGCACAGGAGGGCGGGAAGGGAGCTCACTATGAGCCAACAGACAAAACCTACCCTTTGTCTACTCAGCATTTATTCTCACCCTTTAGTCTGTATTGAAACTCCCAGGGACGATAACAGTATCACACAAACACCCTTTACATAATTGAAGATGCTGTCACTCTCCCAAAAGAGAGGCACAGGTTCTCATCCATCATCATTTCCATCTCTAAGTGATCTTAATATTTCTTCTGCTTGAATTTTCTAAGAACAAAAGTAATCATCACTGATATTTCCTGCATGACATAGGGGAGAAGAGAGGTTAAAGATGAATCATTGGTTAGTACACACAGATGCAAACAAAACAAAGGAACTACGCACGGCTGCTCTAGTCTCTGTTTCTGCAGTTTCTCACAGGCTGCAATTTATGCTCATGCTGTGTCTCTCACTCTTTTTCCATGTTCCCTTTGCCCTCGATAAGCACACTGGTCACACAGGGCTACTTCCCTGGTGGTGCGCACCAAATCTGCACTCCCAGAGTGCGTGTGAGTTTGCAGGGGTCCTGCCTTAGTTAGTGTGCTACAGTTGTACACGTGGAACTGCAATAGTAGTGCTCAGAATTCCCTGGATTGCAACCTGAGGCCCTCCTGCCCTCACTGTGCTTCTGGATTTGATCTCCCCTGGGTGACTGCAATCCGTACCCAGAGCTGCATAATAACCTGCTTTGTTCTTCTTGGTTCAGTGGCCCGAAGAGCCAAAAATGACAGTCTTCTGACTTCCAGGTCAGTGAAACCATCATTGTGTCTACGTGGGACCGTTCCTCACCTGAGATCCACGTCCTTTAGCAGAGTTCAACACTGAGGGGATGGAAAGCCAAAAAAATAAAAATGTGTCCCGATCATTGGATAATTGGGGAAATTTTAACTCATCAATAGCACTATTAAAATTTATCATACCAAATCAAATGTAATACTTTAAATATGGTAAGTAATAAGAATATTAGTTTATTCTGTTTTATAATTTGGGTGTGTTTCTGTTAACTTAGTCTAAGGTTGTGCTAAGTGCAGAGACATGCATGCACGTGTGTTTGTGTATCTGTGTGTACATAGGTGTATGTGGTGTGTGTGTATCTGAGTGTGCATAGGTGTATATGTGGTGTGTATGTGTGTGTATCTGTGTGTACATAGGTGTGTGTGTATCTGTCTATGCATAGGTGTGTATGTATATCTGTGTGCACATAGGTGTGTGTGTGTATCTGTGTGTATACAGGTGTATGTGTGATATGTGTGCATATGTCTGTGTGCACACAGGTGTGTGTGTATATCTGTGTGTACACAGGTGTATGTGTGGTATGTATGTGTGTCTTAAAGTCATCACTTCATACTAGCTCTTACTGAGCTCAGGGATCCACCAAGCCCTTGAGGCTGTTTTTACATAAACTGCTGAGAGCACACATCTCTTCCGTCTTTTCCCGTGTCAACCCTGTTCAATGACAACACGACTAAAACAGCTGAGTGACTAATCACAGTCTTCGGAATTGTTGGTGGAGGAGGAAGAAATTCAGCGCTGGTCCTGGTGTTCTAATCTGGTGTGCTTTCTGCTGTCCTCTTCTATGTGGGGATGCCCAGTAGTTCTTCACGTAGACTGGTTCTTAGCCTCTGCTACCTGAGAAAGTTTTTTTTCAAAAGGCTTGAAAACATACGTAACTTTGAAACATTACTAACATCTCTATGAATCTATCCAATGGAAATAATCCTGGGGGTGCAACAAGTTCTAGCTAGAAAGATGCTCATGGACACGTTGTTTATAAGAGTAAGTAGCTGACAAGAACCCAAATGTGCAACAACTGGACATTTGTGAACTGAATTATAACCTGGTGTAGTCATTAACACAATATTATACAAGAGTGTTTGCCCTGCCTCGTTAAGTGGTAAAGGCAGATTAATAAACACTATATAAAATGGGATCCTATTTTTTTCAGAAAGAAAGTATATGAATACACAATTGTATAAAAAGGACGAGGAGAAATTAAAAATATCTAAAAGAAACTGGGTGTTACGATTATAGTGACGTGCCACTGCTTTTTTATTTATCTATATTTTCAAACTTGTTGTCAATGAATAGGTATTACTTTAGTCTTTTAAATGATTGTCATTATTAGAATAGTTACAAATTAATTTTTGTAATAATATGTGATGGGATTTGAATAGCAAGTAAAAATTATATGCAACAATACATCAGTGTTTTCATTACACAGCTTTGTGTGTAAGAAAGCTGCTCTTATCTTTCTACTTCACGTGTTATGAATTTCTTGAGTGACATTCCACTAGAGTAGCCCCTTAAACTTACTAACTGCCAGCATTTCTCCTTGTGTAAATGCAGACAGGGCCTTTGTTGTTCTCGGGGAGAGGGTATCACAAGGTACCACAGATAATAACCACCAAGCAAATATTCAAGGGACTAAGCTTAATGTCAGACCACTGCGGCAATGTGATAACAATTACGCTTTTGTTTCCAGCGTGGGAGAGCAGGCTGTCCACCAAACCGCAGTGTACCTCCCCACGATCCATCCTCTGCAAACGTCGCGTTGGTCACATGGGACCCCACCAGAGGACACGGGTAGGTCAGCATGAAATGTCCTCTCGCTAGTCAATCAGGAATCAGCAGCAGTTGGATCAAGGGATGTTAATATTCAATTATAATTCAATTAAAATTTAATTTGATTTCTAAATCCAAGGAACTGAAAGCCAGTGTATTAAAAGCAAGGACTGTAAAGTCATCTGGTACGTATTCCCGCTCACGTTCTCACCTCATGCACTCTCTTCCCTCCAGGGGCAGCTCGCTCCCTGCTGACCTCCCTCAGGCACTGCTGCTCTGCCTGGTGGAACGTCCATGTGCTTGCGAAGAAACTTCTCTTCATTCTTAACCTGCTCAGAGACGCTTGCACCCTTCCTGTTGTCCTGGCGGAACCTGGCTCTCATCCCGAACACCGCCCTTGTCCTTTCACAATTTTGTCCAGTGAAGGCTGCTCATTCTCCCATGAACCTGACCCCTCTGGGTCTGAGGGAAGGAGGTCCGATTCTTCCAGCTCCACTCTGCTGCGCCTACACCACTGACCACCCGGGGCCGACCTCACGGGCAGGCGTCCAGAGCAGTCGCACAGGGACCCGCGCACAGCCTTGCCCCAGGTTTGGGGTTTAATGCTCTCTAGTTAACCTTAAAACTCAACAACTGTTATAAGCTGAATTGTGCAAAACCCCATTTATCTGCTGAACTCCTAACATTCTGTGCCTCGGAATGTGACTGTCTTTAATATTTTACTTTATTTTATTTTAGAGAGAGGAGAAGGGAGGAAGAAACGGAGGGAAAAAAACATCGACCCGGGAGAGAAACATCACTGGCTGTCCTCCGCAAGCATCCCGACGTGGGATGGAGCACAGCCTGCACCCCAGGCATGTACCCTGACTCGGAATCAGCCAGTGACCTCTCAGTTTGTGCGACACTGCCCAAGCCAGCCATGCCAGCCAAGGCTGAGTATGTATGTAGAAATAGGGTCCTTTCAAGACCCTTTAATTAAGGTAAAATGATATCATTTGACTGGGTCCTAATCCAACAGGATTGGTAAGAACAGGAGATTCCTAAAGTTATAAAATTCCTTGTCGGAAAAGGAGGTCAGGACAGAGCCCCAAAAGAAAACCAAGGTAAGCACAGAGGGTGAGGATGGCTTTCCACAGCCAAAGGGAAGAGCCACAAGACAAACCACACCTGCCGAAGTCTTGATCTCAGACTTCTAACCTTCAGAACTGTGATGAAATAAATTTCTGTTGTTTAAGCCACTCAGGTTTTTTGTTATAGCAGCCCCAGCAAATTAACATAACAATTTCACCTAATTTGTGTTTTGAGCAAAATCTGATGGGACAGTGGTGAATTCTTGAGGGGTTTGGAGCCCTGGCTCCCTCCTTTTACCACCTCCCTACCTTTCCTGGTCAGGTCCTTGGCCTCCCACTACCCCTTCCCAACCCCCAAACTCTGGGTCCTCCCCAGCCTGCCCCTGCCTGCCTCCTCCCCAGGGCAGGGACTGGCTCATGTCAGAGTATTAAGCCCACCTGTGTCCCACCATTGCCCTCCAGCTCTGGAGGGTGGGGAACCTGGATGCAGGTGCAGGTAGTGTTGAGATGGGGAAAAGGTCACCTCTGGCATCTTCAGCCAGGGCACAGCAACCCCATCTCTGCTGGAGGCTGGCAGGGCCTCTGTGTCTGCTGGGTGGGCTCTGGGCTGGGGTGAGTCTATCACCTACTCTGATGCAGGCACCAGATGTGTCCTGGTGGGTATCATTCCTCGGTAGCCGCCCTTCTGTGCTGGTTTGCCTCCATGGGCTGTGGAAGGGGAAGATTGATTTCTTCACGTCCGGCAGGGGTGCAGCATATCAGGGAAGCTAGAAATCGAATGCCCAGTGAGCCACACACGAACAAAGCCCCACCCACTGGGCATCTGTTAGGGTCTACACTCACTCTGCAAGTATCCCCATGTCCAAGGGACCACAGCATGTCATAGTAAATAAACCACGATGACAGGTCGAGAGAGAGTGAGTGCAGCAGAAAGGAAAGGAATAGTTTTTTTCCCTAGTATTTTACTATCTCTAACAGCTTTATCTTTGAACAAAGGCCCCCACAGTTTCATTTTGCACTGGGCTCCACAAACCGTATAGCCAGCCGCGCCCAGCCCCCATGTAAAATGTCACCTCTTTTAGAGCTGAGACAGCCTGGCTGCTTTTCCATCTCTCCTCATACTCTTGCATACACACAATTTACTCCCTTGGCCAGTGTCTTTGTCCCCGCGGGCAGCCCTCACGATGCGGCAATCCCCGGCGAACGTGTCAGACCTTCTGCATTCGGTCGGCCGCTCTCTCACCGGCCTTCAAACCCAGTCTCGGAAAACAGCGCCCTCCTGGGCCCGCGCTCCGTTCATCGTCCAGCTGCTCCGTCTCTCCTGCTCCGCATGGATTTACTGCGCAAGCTTCGGGGCCCATCGACCAGCTGGGGGACACTGGGCGAGTGAGCTGCTGTGTTTGTGTCCTCACGGGTCGAAAGGTTAAATAAGGTAATAGATACGATGTGCTTAGCATGGTTCCTGGAACATAGGCTTCCCCTGGGATCACAACTTCCCATCCCTCCGGCCCTCGCCCTCTTACTCCCATCGAAGCTAAATGTCTCTGTTCTACCAGGACAATCCTACCCCCACCCCTAGGCCTCACTTCCTTTTTGTTTTCAATTTTGGAAGCATCCTCAGTTTTTTTCTGCCGTATCTGACCTGCAAAATATCTGATCTGCAAAACATTGTCTAGTTCTCTTCCCTGCGATCTGCTTTCCGTGACATCCCCGGTACTCTGGGGTCACTGCTAAGCTGACTACGGCCGGGGCACGGTGGTCACCCCTTCTGCCCGTTCATCTCGCGGCTTAGCTGTCCTGCTGGTCTCAGATCCTCTGTCGTCTCCACACCCAACCGTAGTCAAAGACTCCTTTCCCTTTCTATCCTCTGACTCCGAGCCCTTGTGTCTGATTTCTGCTTCAGAGGAAACAGAGCAGACGTTGGGCTTGACTCTTCACTCCTTCTCCTGCTCCGGACGGACCCGCGGATCGCCCGTTCCTCCCTCCTGCCCGCCCTTCCTCCGTCCGTCTCGTGGGCCTTTTCCCTCCCTGCTCTGGATCCTCTCCCTCTCCTTTACTCGGCCAGCCGTCCTTTCCGCTTTGTCTTCAACCTCTCATTTCCCATGTCTGCTTCTCCTCAAGACAGAAACCGATTTTTAAATACTTTATTTTATTTATTTTTAGAGGGGAAGGGAGAGAGAAAGAGAAACATCAATGTGCGGTTGCCTCTCATGCGCCCCCTACTGGGGACCTGGCACGCAACCCAGGCACGTGCCCTGACTGGGAATTCCAGCAGTGCTAACCCCTTGCTCAATCCACTGAGCCACACCAGCCAGGGCACAGCCAGCCTCCTCGGTAAAGCAGTTCGCACTGGCTCACACCCTTCTTTCACTTCCCATTTGCTCCTCAGCCCCTTAAATACAGGGTTTGCCCTCCATTCCACTAAAGTTTCTCTCTCTGAGGCAATCAGTGGGCTCCTAATAGCAAACCCCAGTAATCCACATTCATACTTTACCACACTTGATTTCTCTGCAGCATCTGACATTGCTGAATTCTGCTTCCCATCATGCCCTGGTGCCCACAGCCTAGCACAGTGCCTGGCACGCTGCAGACCTGCAGCTATCAACTACATAAATGAGAAACACTGCAGACATGCTGCACTGGAATTCCACTAGGGGGCACTTCCTCCCCATTCAGGAAGAAATAGGGCAGGCACTTAGGAAATCAATTCTTCATGAAAAATTCAGCTTTGTGTTTAATTTTTAAATTCATTTGTTGTTTATTTAATGGAAGCTGAAATTCTGCCATGTCGTACAAGCCTTGGAGCACTGTGCAACTGCCAACTCTTTCTGCTTCTCAGGGATAATGTCAATTTTCAAGTCTGTGTGCAAAACAAAATGGAACGTGGCATTTAATTCTGCATGTTATGAATTGAGATCACTGAATTTATGGGAAAATTTCTTTAGTATTTCCAATTAATATCCTTAGATAAGGCTACTATTGAATTAGTTCATTGCAAATAGGTTTGTAGATTATCCCAAAGACCCGTTCCTCTGAACCTCTATTTCTTTATCATACCCACTCTTATTTAACCTCAATGGCAGAATTAATGCTGTATTCCTACTGATCATCTCGATCTGCCTAATGCCACAGAGATTTTAATAAGGGGGACGAAAAGGGAGAAACTGATTTTACTAGCAATTAATAGCCACTTAAATGCAGTAGAAACACACCTGGCATACAGTGCTTTCCTATTTTGGCGACTCCCTTCAGTGCAATATTCTCGGCTGCTACAGAGCAACCATGGGACCAGGTTCTGTTTTCAAGGGACAACGTTGTTCTTTGCAACTGAAAGCGTCACACCACAGCTAAGGGTCAGACACTGGGATTCTACTCACTGTCCACCCCCTAGGAAACATAGAGACATCAACAAATGATAAAATACAATCAGGTAAGTGCATGGACAGACCACACAATAAGAACTGTGGGAGCACAAGAGAGGAATCAGTTAAAGGACAATTGCTTGATGGAATGAGCTGCAAGGAATATGTCCAGTCAGCTTTAGGAAGGTCCATGAAATGTCTCCGCCTCTAATGACTGCACATGGATGCCTGTTATTTCTCCATAGTATGTCAGGGAGACTCTCTCTATGTTAAATAAATGTAGTGCGTGCAGATTGCGTAGAGGTTTTGATATTAGGGATAACCACATCACTTTGGACAATCCTCAGCATTCACTGAACTGGAAGAAGGCCTTGCTGCTTCAGCTTGGCCTTTGCCCACCCCTGAGCCAATTCTGGAAAGCATTGAGGAGTAATTTGGTCTGCACAATCTCTCCTCACCAGGTCCACTCTAAATCCTGAAGGCATGTATTTCTCACTGAACGGAAAGTGATTTCCATCCTCTGCCTGGAACACTGCACCTGCCCACAGGAAAGTGAACCCTCCTCCGTCCTCTGGACATTAACAGAAGGGGGATGCCAGGTTTGGCTCAGTCCTTTCCTCAGAGAAAGCCTTTTCTGATCCTGTGGATTAGGTTGAATGCCCGTTAAAAATTCTCTTTTAGCTGTAAATGTTTCTCTTCTGGAGCACTTATCACTATTGCGATTTTGCATGGCTTTTCTGGTGTTAAAAGATAAACTGAGGCATATGTAAAATGTAAGAGTTTATTTGAGCAAAAATCGATTGGCATCAGGCAGTGCCAAACTGGAAGTGGTTAGGAGGGCTTCGCTGAGAAGCTGGGGAGAGACTCTTACAGAGAAAAAGTGGAAGCAAAGCAAGGAAGTTACTCACTGGCTGTAACTGAAAGGGTAGGTAGCTGTTTGTAGTTGGTTGTCCTTAGGTCTCAATTTATAACCTTGGGGAATTCATGGGCTTAGATTTGGGTTTGCTTATGGAGGCTGCCACAGCATTAGCGTCGCCTTTGTCTAATGGCCTCCTGGTTTAATTACTTTACCATTGGTAATACTTCAATTAATTACTGATTCCCAGGCTTAGCTGAAAGTTCTGGGAGACCTCCAAGCACGTCATTGCTCACCATTACCTAGCGGACTCTCTGGCACAAAATAAGCACCCGGTACGTGTTTGTTGAATACAGGCATGCCTGAATGTTCCAAAGGATGAGTAAGTAATTTTGTTAAACTGTAGCACTGATGGCTTGCCTGGATAAGAGAATGAGCGGACGCTAGTTTTTCTCCTCGGAGAGACTGGTGGCGGGGAGATAAGCAAAAGTGCTTTGACTCTGAGCCCTGCTTAGAGGAAAACTCTGTCTCCAAAGCTTCTGTCAATTCTCTAAAGACAGAACCCCTGACTTAGAGTTGAGATCCTTTACTTTGGAAACTTTTGAACATCACTAGTTGCATGAACTAGTGAAGGAGGGCCAGGTAGGATATGGCGGCAGGAAATTTCTCCGGGATCCCAGCGGTCGACATGTTCTCCCATCTCTCCGTGCCCATATAGTCTGCCGTTTTTTCTCTTTCTGTGGGAACACATCTGAGAACCCTGGACTGCTAGGGCTGCACAGGATCGCACCTATCAGCAACAGCCTCATTTTTTGTGAGCCACAGAAGTCACCCGGTTCCCCGGCCTTCTGCGGTCCTCCTGTACAAGTAAAACACCTGCCGTTCCTGTGCTGTGTAGCCGCAGGAACTATAGTCACCCCCCAGCTCTTTGTGGGTATTCCCAGGAGGACTGTCACATGGCCTTGCCTCAGCTACAACCACCATGCCCACCTGCTCCCACACTCCTGCCCATCACTTCTTTGTCTCCCCTGATGTTCCAGCTCTTTCAGAACCACTCCATTCTCATCTGGCCCCGCAGGCCCTGCCTTACGAGCCCAACACGGTTGTCTGTGGCATGCTTTATAAGAGGCTGGAAGGAAACAGAGTGGAATTTCTGCGCGAAATAAGAAACTTTTGACTCAGTGGTCAGACTTTACCTCTCTGCTACTGGTCTTCCTTGGCCTGGCCGGATGCCACGTTGCCACAAGTGCTCTCATTCACAAAACGTTTGTTCACCTCTCCTCTGTTCTCTGTTCTTCACACCACAGCGCTCTGTCCCCCGCCTGCTCGGCCCAGTTGTTATCATCCAAAGAAGGCCTCCGAAGACGATGCCCTTTTCGCATTTTAGCTACAACAGTTTCGTTTACTTAGGTTTGCTTCTCATTCTTGTCAGACTCTGAGTCCTGGTTTTGCATAGCCAAGAGTCTCTCCAAAGCTGTCGTCTCTCCGAGATGAACTCAGCTGCACTTTTCAGACAGTAACTTCCCCCACAGGAGTCCAAAAGTCCTAGTGACTTCAAAGTCGCACAGCTTGCCCGGGATAGGCCAGAACCTTTTTTTCTGGGACTTCTCCCTTCTAATCCAGTACACTTTCTGTATAAATCTCTCTAATCTCCTGGCCTTGGCGCTCCTTGCAGGCATGGACTAGTTATCTAGCTCAGCACAAGGCTTCATCCACATTCCCTCAACATTCTTGAACACCCAAACTCTCAAGTCTTCCCCTCGGGCGCCAGTGACCATCTGTGACCAGCAGAGGGCAGCAGAGGAGCGAAAGCACTGGCCCTGGAGGGGATGGGACTGAACGCCGCAAGCCAGTAAAAGCCAGAAACGGGAAAAACAGAAATATCATGAAATGCAAAGTGCAAGGTTGTCAAATTTAGCAGATAAAAATACAGGGCACTCTGGGACATGCTTACATTAAAAGTTATTTGTTTTTCTGAAATCCAAATTAACTAGGCGTCCTGTTTTTTTACCTGGCAGCTCTGACAAGTGCCATCGTCCAGGAACCTGATGCTCAGAAACCTGTTGGAAGGGATGGGACCGGGAGGGTGTGTGGTGAGCCTACAAAACTCGGACGGTAACAGTTGAAAGGGGACTGCGACATCTCAACATGTGGGCAATTCATATCTCCACCAAGGGCCTCTGGCACAGTGGACAGGGACAGTCCCGTTGAGAAGGTGATACTGAGCACAGACTGAAAGATGCTGAAGGAGTTCGCCACACAGATGCTCGGGCAGGACTGTTCCCGACAGCGGGGACAGGCAGTGCAAGGGAATAAAAGGGGCTGTGGCTGAGGCAGAATGAGCAAAGGGGAGCACGGCTGGGGGTGGGGTGTTAGCGAGATCAGAGAAGAGCGGAGCGTGGAGGAACGTGCGAGCTTTTGCTTTCACCATAAATGTGATGCGGGGCATTTCTGGGTTTTGAGCAAAGGAGTAACACTCTAAGACCCATTTTATTCTATTTTTTTAATCTTTAAAAAAAAAAAACATTTATTGACTTTAGAAGGAGAGGAAGGAGAGCTAGAGAGAGAGAGGCCCCGCCGGATGTGAGAAACAGCAGTCAGTTGCCTCCCACACACGCCCCGGGCAGAGAACCTGCATCCTAGGCTTGCGCCCTGAGCGGGGATGGAACCCGCAGCATCTCAGCGTATGAGGCTGCCCCCCAACCACCTGGGCCATGCCAGCCAGGGCCTAAGAACCATTTTTAAGTCACTATGGCTGCTATGTTGAGGAAAGGCTGTCGAGAGCACAACTGGAGGCAGGAGGCCCGATTATGGGGCGCAAAGAGGAAGGCAGAGCTGAGAAGGGTGGGAGCAGTGGAGATGGTCAGAGGCAAGGAACTCTGGGTACATTGTGAAAGTGGAGTCAAGGGATTTGCTGATGGACTGGATGCGAGATCTAGGAGACACAGAGGAGTCAGGGATGAGTCCAAAGAGTTTGGCAAGAAGGAAGAATTGCTGAAGTGCTCCTCCTGAGTACACGAGAGGGAACTGGATCTAGACCATACCTGAACGAGGACTACAACTAAGACGTTCGTATTCCATAAAATCAACGAGAAGGAACATGGTGCAAAGTCAGACAGTAGAATATGAATGATATGTTTGCATTGTGAGGGCAATGGATACAAAAAGAGGAAAGTGGACGAGCCCAACCAGGAAGAAGCTGCAGGAAGTTAGGTGAGGTGAGTGCAGGTTAAGGGGCTGCTGTGACTTTCAGACGTGAGTAATCAGGGCTCCTAACAAGGGCCCCAGGCATCAGGGAGTCTCACTCTTCCAAGTGATTTCCTCAAGTCTATGGCCCTCCCCGGTACCTGGGACCAGGTGAGATTGGATCAGCCTCCATCTGGATGGGGCACTCCAGGCTAGGACTGGGGGCTCAGGTGGGCTCAGTCCCAGTTCCTCTGTGTTGGACTGTTCTCCTATCTGCCATCTAATGAGTCGAGTGGACCAGATGTCCCGATTTGCCCCATGACACATGTCTGTTCAGTCATCCCAGGCTGTGGCCAAGTCCTGGCTCTGGAAAGGTGACATGGAAAGCCAGTCATGCCCCTGGGCAATGCAGTTTTTTTTTTAATTTAAGAATTGTGTGAGGTTGGGCTGCCAAAATGGCACTGGCATGTGGATTTCGGATGGCTTAAATTGTTTACATAGAGTGGGGCCCTGCAAAAATAAACATCTGCATGGGGCCCTACGCACCCTCGGGATGGCTCTGAGTGTGACAGCAATAACGGGACAATCAAAGAGATACTGTATTTTAAAGAAAAAGGAAGAACAGACACAACTTGGGGATTATTGAATGTAATGGTATCTGTGTATCATCTTCTTAGGCGAATTCCCCCACCACAGAAACGCCTCACAGCCTGTGCTCACCCACTTCGTTCAGTAATGATATGATTTAGCAAAGAGATAACAGGTGGAGCTTTTTGAAGAGCAGTGTGGGAGCTGTAAGGAAGTAGTTTTTTCTCAGAATATAAAGTCATGGTCAAATATTATGGGAAAGGTGTCAGCCAACAATAATCTCTCCGAAACAGAGCCAGCCAGGAAAGAGGTGAAGAGTGCTCATCTCTCCCACGTGCACTATTAATCTTAGACCCCTTGCGTACAGACGTCTTACAGATCGATCCAGCAGCTACACGAGAAATAAGTAACCCCATGCAGTTTAAGTTATTTGTCACTTACATATGACACCGTATTGTGAGTACCTTTTAAAGCCACCCTAAGATCTCAAAGACGTTTATGTATGTCTCACAAATCTCGAACAAATGAGAGAGGCCACAAATCAAGGGGTTTTATTCTGCTCCAATGGAAGTCCTCGCACAACCCGGTGTGTCCTAGGTATAGGCACAGGAACTGGGAACGCTGGGCTGTGCCTGACCTCGCAGCAGCAATTGGGCACCGGGACCAACTCCCTGGGTTCAAGCCCGGGTTGGCCACTTCCAGCCTCAAGTCTTTGTACTTCTCAGCAGCAGTTCCTTCGTAAGTAAAACAAACATTTTAATGGCATCTACTTCGTGGGTCTGTTGTAAAGAGTAAATGAGCTCATTCATAAAAAACACTTCATGGTTGACACACCATAAACACTCCAAAGTAGCCATTGTTATTGTTTATATCTAAAGGAAGGAGCTAAAAATACACAAATGTTCTATTTCTTGAATGTGAAAACATTTTCTCTGCACTCTCCAAATTCTGTTTACTTCCATCAAAAAAAAAAAAAGGAATTTTCGAGATTTTCTATGCCTTATGGAATCTGCCATTGAGTAATACCAGTTGTTATCAGTGTTACAGTTTTTTTTTTTTAAGAAAACTTTTTTTTATTATTATTCACACCTGGGGATATGCCTACTGATTTCACAGAGAGGGGAAGGAAAGGAGTGGGAGAGAGACATCGATTGGTTTTTCCCTCTCCCATACATAGTACAGGCCCCAACCAGGGATGGAACCTGTAACCTACATGTGTGCCCTGACCAAAAAGGAATCAAAAAGGCATCCTTTCAATGCACAGAATGGGACTCCAGCCAACTGAGCCACATGGCCAGGGCGAATTTTCAAATTCTTTTCTCCGCTGTTCTGCATCTGCTTCCTTGCTCCTCAGTGGAATTCTCTTTCTGCATTCTACTTCTTGTCTTTCAGTCATCCCTTCTGTTTTTGCTCATTGTCAGTTCAACCTATTCTTTATATTTTCCTTTTGTCCAGGGCTTCATAAGCTGGGCGGGCTTTTCCCCCCTTGACCAGAGGTAGATGTTGTATGTGGAATCTTCCCACAAGCGAAGGGACTTTTCCAGCCACCTAGAAAAACACCCCTGCTAATCTGAAGGCAGTTTGATTTCTGCATCAATAGATTGTGGAACGTTCCAATAGATTTCTGTTCCCGAAGGTCGCCTTCATCTATTGCTGATTGTGGGCTGCACAGACATCACACTTTTCACATGTTCTCCGATTTGTGCTCCTCCTCTTCAATGATTCACCCCTCAGCCAACACTGCCTGCTATCTCACCACCGTCAGCTTAGTAACGTTTCTGCCTGTCTTCTTCGACCATCGTGCCTGAAATAATACATCTCCAGTCCAGTCATTCTCCGTCCCCTTAATTGCTTTTATTTTGGTTCTTAGTTCTTGCCATCACTAGATATTTGTATTTACTTGCTCTCTGACTGTCTCCTCTCACTGGAAGTTTCGGGGACTTGGTTTGTTTTGTTCACTGTCCTTCTCCAGGACCCAGAACACTGACTGTCCTTAAGTACATATCGACTAAAAAATGAGTTACCATCTTTTGCTGCCTCTTACTTTCTAAACATGTGCTGCTGCTTTCCCCTTATTGTATAAAATAAGATCAATTATTTTCATAAAATGCCTAAAAATTAAGGCCAATATGGCTGACTAGGAGCCAATCCCCAGCACCCTCACTCTGAGGGTGGCAGAGGTGATGTGTCTTGGGTTTGGTGTTGCCTTGGTCCTGGCATGTTTGTTAGGAAAGGAGCTTATAGAAAATGTATTTAAGGAGGCCATGATTTTTTATCAACATATTCTCCTAGAACTCAAAAAGGCAACCATATATGTAACAGAAATATAAAGGCATCGAGTTAGCCCCACGTGTATTTTAGACTGAGTAAAACCTTAGGCGATAATGTGAACTAGGCACATTGAATTGCAATCGAGGTGATGGGGCCATTTCCCTGTAACATTTAGAGACAAGGGTTTAACATCAAGGCCAAAAATTGCACTAGCATTTTGACTGAAGGAGCAGATAGCAAAGAAGAGGGCATGAAGTTTTATCCTTTACCTTAAAAGTTCATGTCAAGTTTTTATTCTGTATAATACATACTTATTTTTTAAATGTCAAAACAACATTAAATATTATGAGTCAACTTAACACCCCAAAAGGCCTTTTATCTTGGATCTGTTCGTCTCTTTCTGGCACTTCACCACTTGGAACAGGATGTCAGCTCTGTGTGGGCAGGCTCTCCATTTCCCTAGTCTGTGGGTGCAGCACGACGCCATCCCTGGCTTCCACCGTTCAGAGCTCCTCTGCACAGGCCCCCAGGTGTCCAGCCCTTTGTCCCATTGGCTCCCAATCTACATACTTTGATTAAATTATAGAACATTTTTGGCAAGGGAAATTACTGTTTCCTTACGTTGCTAACCGAACCTACTGAATACAACCATCCAGGGCATGATCGGCATTGTCAGGAAGGCTACCCTAGGCTCTGCTGACAAAAACAAAGCAACGACAAAAAGAATCCGCCACTTGCAATCTCAGCGGATTAACACAACAAAGATTTATTCTCATTTATTCCAGGTCCACATAACTCTGCAGGACATTTGTCTGTGACAGGGTGGCCATTGCCGCACCTCACGCTCCCACAGTCACCGTGGAATAGTCAGCGGTGGAGCGTTGAGAGGTGCACTTAAATATGACCCCCTGAAGTGACATATCGCTCTCATTTTATCGGCCACAGCAAGTCAGGTGGCCGTAACTTCAAATACATGGGGAAATACAGTCCTACTGCCTACCTAGAAGGAGACGGACACCAGATACCAGGGACAATAGCACTACCTGTCACACGTATGTCTATCTGTAGACAGAATGAAATCTAACTCGTTTTTATTATAATTTCTGCTCCGTGTACACTTGTCAATCTCTTTGATAATCCTATTATTTAAGTCGTTTCCTGTTTTAATTCTACCGTTCTCTGTTGGACCCTGTGTTAACAAACAAAAAAGAGAAAATGCTAATTAAAATATTCATCAGGATAAATTAATTTGGAGTGTTTTCTCATAACTGTGAAACCATCATTATCATAACTCTACCTTAATTGGATGCTTTACTTCATCACATTAATTAAACAGGTCACTAACCCTTATTATTCCCTTCCCTCTCCCAATAAAATGTTTAGATTTTACTAATGATCACTTCACAGTGTATTACTTGCCTTGATATCATCCAGGCACTCTAAAGCAAATGTATTTTAAATATAACCAGAAAACACATTAGATGTAACCTAGGAAAAACTTCTGTGTGAGGAGCAGCACGCATGATACTAAAATTTTTTGTTTCATAATTCAGCTCAATTGATTTATTTCATAAGCGTTTCCTAGGAGAGATTTCAAGGGGATATTGAAATGAGAACTTAGTTTCTGCTAGATGAATAACCACATTTTTAGAAGAAAATGGTTAAGCTTCTGTTTGCAGTCGTTGGTGGCTGCTCACTGACCGTACTGTGGCTTCCCGATGGCCTCCCAAGGCGAGGAAAGTAGTGGCTCCAGCTCCTCTCTCTCCAGCCACATCCCGGGCCCACTCCTCACCCACTTGACTTCAGCTACTGGCCTCTCTGTCAGCTCCCAAATCCCATTCTTCCCACCTTTCCCCCCACGACATTGGCTCTTTGGAAAATCCAAGTCAGCTGTCTTGTGGCATGTTCCGCATACTAGATTAGACATGGGCAAATTATGGCCTGTTTTGAACAGCCCTGGAGCTGGGAACACTTGCACATTTTTAAAGGGTAGCAGAAAAGAAGAGACTGAAGGAGGAAGAGGGTGAGAATTATGTGAAGACCACATGGACTGCGAAGCCTAAGATGTTTACTAACTGGTCCTTTATTAAAAAAAGTTTTCTGACCTTTTCTTCTAAATTGTTATGTTTCTTCATGACATTATTTACTTTGTGCCTCCGTTCCTTGGATTTTGGGCAAATTAGCAATTAGATCTAGAGCTGTGCTGTCCTGAGTGGTGGTCAGAGGCATACACGGCTACTGGGCCCCTGAAATGGGGCCAGTTCACACGCTGGATGTCAAAGGCCTAGGATGAAAAAAGTGTAAAATATTTCACTAATGATTTTTATATTGATCACCATGGTGAAATACTACTTTGCATATATTGAATCGAATTCATCATTAAAATTAATGTCACCTATTTCTTTTTTTTTTTAAGATTTTATTTATTTATTTTTAGAGAGATGGGAAGGGAGAGAGAGAGGGAGAGAAACATCAGTCTGTGGTTGCCTCTCACGTGGCCCCCCACCGGGAACCCGGCCTGCAACCCAGGCATGTGCCCCGACTGGGAATTGAACTGGCAACCCTTTGGTTCGCAGCCCACGCTCAATCCACTGAGCTACACCAGCCAGGGCTATTTCTTTTTTCAATATGGCTAGATTATAAACTTGTAAATCATATACATGGCTCACATTATATTTCCATTGGACAATGCTGATCCAGAGCCACGATTACAACCGGGTTAAATATTTCCGGCAAGAACACTTTGTAGTTGATCTCACGCACGTCACTATTGTATCACAGCACGAGACACATTAGCTTGTTCCATTATTAATGGCACTAAGTTTGATGACTTGTTTGATGGGTGACTCACAGGGGCATATTTCCATTGTAAATGCACATTTTCCTCTTCACAATTTGTAACACACTGAAGTCACGAGACTATCAGTTTCCCACTGATTTTTCACTTAACGATTTCAGTATCCTTTGGTGATCCTTGCTTGAATCAGTTATTTCACTGGAGATTGCAGAATGGTGTTTAATATTTTTAAAATTTCTTTTTCACTGTTGTTTTTTAGTATCACAATGAACACACCAAATTTTTATTTACTCAGTGCATTACAATCAAGTGCAATTGCTTTTCTTTTTGATACTCAAACTTCCCCAGTCTTGCCTGTTTGGGAGGCCCCTCAAGTTTACGCCTGAACCTTTTATCATAACTCCATCAGTTTCTGAGTGCTTCCTTGCCTCCCGGCACAAAAAGTCCACGGTCCACCTTATACTTGCCCTGTCCCAGAGTGAAATGATCAATTTCTTTCCTTCTCTCTTCCTCTCTCCCTTCCTTCCTTCCTTTCTTTCTTTTTAGCCATGTCCTAAGAAACCTCCACTTCTTTTAACAAGAAGCGGTATTCCCAAACCCAGATTGCACTGCCAGACATGATCAGAGTTACTGGGTGGCACTGTCTTCAGCCCTGCCAGTAAACAGAGCTAGAAAATATATTTAAAATGTAAGAAATCACAAACTCATATTTACATTTCCAATTCAAGTTTAATATTGTAGGCATTTTTCTTCTTTTATTTTAGGTTTGTATTTTTTTATGTACATTAAAAACCTTCACTTACTAAAACAAGAAGACATTTTATTTGCTTTATCCTGTAATATATAATTTCAGAATTACAATAACAATATTACAATTAACATTAACCACAGTGTACAGTGAAATTTAACATTTCTACATTTCTTTGTAGATCTTTTGTCCTCAGAATATAATCTACTAAGGGTCTATAGTCATGTTACCAAACAGACCTGGGGGGGATGATATACTATTACCAAATGGACGCCCCTTCTCCCAGGGTCCCCCTGTACTAGGTTCGCCTTGTCCGCCACTAGGGAAGTATGTGTCTCAGTGCCAGAGATTGGTGAAAAGGAAAGGAATTACTTATTCAAAGTTTATACAGGCTTAGAGTAATGACTGAATGTCTTCATTAAGATCCCAAAGTCCCTTAAAACACCCACAAACACATGTAGTCCTTCCTTCCCCCCTTTGCCCAGTCAGGGGTACCCTGTCTCAGGAAAAGAAATACAAGTCTGTGGCTCAGGTAGCCCCACGTTCTTCCCAGTAGTCTGTGCTCGGCTGCTAGGCCACCCTCGGTTCCCAGCACCATCAGCTGTGTCGCCAGGATCTCCAGTTCTTAATCCAAAACCACATGGCACCTTCTCCTGGCCCACCACAAGAGTCCTTCCACCCCTTTCCTCCCCACAGCGTCTCTCCTGCATTCTTCCAAACTGCTACGAGAGGGCGCTCTGCATCGCTGCTACATCTTGCTTCCCAGCTTCCTAAGCTATGTGGTTCTCCCTCTTCTTGCCAAACTGTGTGGTCCTTTTTCTTGCCATAGCCCGCGTGGTACCCTATGTGGCACGGCTGCTGTGCCTCAGTTTAAATCCCAGCGCCAGTCCTCCTCTGCAGCCCCATTTCTGACTCCTCCCACAATCCGCTACACCTGCCAGCACTCCTATATTTTTCCAGCTTTTTGGGCTGCCATAATAAGCCCAGGCAGGCATGGCCCCCATGGTGTAGAGCAAATCATCTCCAAGCTCTCACACAGGCACTATAACCAAGGGGTTGCCCTCCCCCCGCCCCTGCCAGTTACATCCTGGGTGGAAGTCACTCCTCCCATCCCCTTGGCTCAAAGCATGGCCACAGCTATTTAACATATCCATGAAACCAGTCAAAAGCTTATAGATATGTTAAATGACCAAGCCTGAGGTTAGCTGCAGAGCTGTGGCTATGCAAAGCAGCTTTCATTGGTCCTGCTCCTTGTGTCCCATCCCCCAGCTCAGACTTGTGGGGGTGAGGACATCCTATCTCTATATATTTTTAATATTTCCTGGACACTGAGCTCTGGACCCCATTACAAATCCCTCTT
The DNA here is from genome assembly GCA_007922815.1 of Macrotus californicus. Lineage (NCBI taxonomy): Eukaryota > Metazoa > Chordata > Mammalia > Chiroptera > Phyllostomidae > Macrotus > Macrotus californicus. Next base: position 55,143 of record VMDR010002067.1, on the reverse strand, counting down.
TGGGGTCCCCCCTGGCTGCACCCTGTTACAGTCAGAGTAACTTAAAACATTCATTCAAAGTATTCCACAGTAGCTTGAGGTAATTATTTTCCCTGAGAGGTAATGTTATCCATTTGACAGACAGTTTCATTTATTTCTGTTTGTGTTCAATTTTAGGTTTTGCTTTCTGTTCATTTTTGAATACATGAAACATTTACACAGCTCAGAAGTAAAAAACATTACAAAAAGTTTAACTCAGAGATCTTGCCCCACCCCTGTCTCTTTTATCCTGTTTCTACCTGATCTGTAAGTTAATTATTTTTGTTAATTCCTGGTTTATCTTGCTTGTATTTTTTTCCCCAAAACAAGCATAACATACACATAAATAAAACTATATGCATTGTGTATGTCTTTCTTATTTAACATCTCAGAAAATACTTTCAAGTTCAGAGATCTTCCTTGTTTTCTTTTTTTTAAAGTTGTTGAAGAGAACTACACTATGTAGATACACTGTAGTTTATCAGTAAGTCTCATACTGATGCACATTTCTGCTGTTTCCAATCATTCACTACAATAAAAATTACACAGTGAATAACCTTTTGTCTATGTTGTTTTGTGTTTCTGGAAATGTAGCTTCAGAAAAGATCCAGGAGTCTCATTTTTAGAAATATACCAAGTGATTTTGATGTTGCTTCCTGCGTATGGCAAAAATGGCATCCAGGAACCTACAATTGTTCACATTTTTTAAAAAAATGATGGGTTGGGAAAAAAATGAGGAAGGAACCAGTAAAGAAGCAAGGTTTTCATCACTCTGAGTCCTCAACCACACTATCTAGTAGAATGCCACTGAGTTATTACACTCATCGTGAAACTGGAAAGGACACTGGCCTCCGGGCTGCCTATCATATACCAAACCCAGTAAGCAGAGACAGGGATTGAGTCTTTATGGGTGCTTTACTCAGACGGCCAGCGATCTGAGAAGATGGCAGGTTCATACCCTAACAGACCATCTTACATTTTCTCTCCAAGCCAATGTTTTTATAACAAAGAACAAAGTGCAGTGAGGAGTTTTGAAATTCAGGGAAAATTAGATTTAAAAGCTGCAGTATTCTCACTCTGGGCTATTCCCAGGGGTGGGTGGTCGGTTTCTCCCTGGAACACAAAGACCCGGATGCCTCCACTTGTCCCCAGGCGGTGATCTTTAGCGGTGCCCCAGGACGTCGGCTGTCTTCCCAGGAGCCAGGATGGGCCTTATCTGTAGGATCTGAAACAAAAGCTTTAACATAGGCATTACTTACTAGGCTTATAACTATTTACCTTAAACTAAAATTTTCCAACTCTTGAGTCCCCTATCACTCGTATGAACAGAACCTTAACGTCTGGAGTCCTGTCCCCAAATCATGTTGGTAACTCGGATATCGCATGTGTGCACACAAAAGTGACGCAGATGGGGACAGTGAACAGCTTTCAGTTTGGATGTAGCTAAGGGGCGTGCGAGAGTGGCATCTAATCGGTCGTTGTTTGCACAGGTTTGGAGATCAGATTAGGAGTGTTAGCTGTAAACAAAACTAAGTATTCTCCCACCAAAACGGATTTATTTGGAAGAAAGGATTGTTACCTAGTTTGTGCATACAGGGTGAGCCAGAAGCCCAAGAAGATTGAGAAGAGGCATTAAACCCCACTTTACAGAGGGGAAGAGCAAGTTAGGGGGAGGGGCTGTTACAGCCACAGAGGCCCGCTGTGAACACAGACGTCTTCCTGTAGGGCTTTAGTGATTGACACATGTTGTGAGAGCTCCTGCCTCAGGCCGCCCCCACCGCGCCCCTGCAGCTGACTGAACAGGTGAGAGATAACTGAAGGACGGACTAGAACGAGGAGGTGCGTAGGATGGAACCCTGGGGAATACCAGTACTCCAGAGGCCGGTGGAGGAGCCCAAGGAAAGTGTACATAGCCAGAGGCAGGAGCAAGACCTGAACAGATAAATCCTAAAAGCCCAGGTCCCTGAGTGTTACAAGAAGAAAACTTATCAGAGTCAAATACTGTTGACAGCGAGTAAGACTAAAAGGTACCCACTGGATTTAGCAATGCAGAGACCAGTAGTGTGACTTTAGACCCAGCAGATTCAATGTTGTAGTGGAAACAGTGGCCGTCGTGTTATGGAAGGGATTCAACCTCAGATAGATGAGTCTTGGATACACTGGTGATTTGTCAGCTGCAGCAGAGCACTTCTCAAAGTAACAAACGGGGACATTTGTCCCCAAAGGACAAAAAAGAAAAAAAAAACAATTTTAGTAGTATTTTCTCTTATAAATTTTTCTTAAACCTTTGGTGCTGGCTGTTGTTTATATTAGAATCTGTCATAAGATGCTTTTGGGATTTAGCAAACAGTGTATGCTTAGTTATTTTAGGTGTATTATTGATAGAATAATTTCATAATAAATAGTATCAAAATAGTAATTGTAGTAATATATTTTAGGTGTTCTTCAAAGAGCATTTTCAAACAGTATTCTATCAAGTATGAGAATCCTGGCACTAGAATAACTTTTTAAGCCACTGTCCTTTCTCTTTTGCTTTGCATACCTCATCCCCCATCCCCCTCTGGGCTAAGAGCGGAGGGATTCCAGCCCCCGCCCCCGCCCCACTGTAAGCAAGTAGCAGCTTAAAGAAATTTGGGAGACCAAGGTCTACCCACTGAAAAAAAAATGAAAAGAACTTTGAATGTCAACCAATTTCAGGGGCTTCAAACCCAGGCTGAGCATCAAAATAAATAGCCTGGGACGTCTTAAAAGACAACCCCCTAGGTCCCTGCCCTAGGTCCAGATACAATGGGTGGAATGGGGACTAGGGATCTGTACTTTGAGTAATGCCTTTGAACTGATGATAGAAATTCAACTCCTTATGGAAACGGAGGCCCAAAGCAGTCACGACTAGCCAGGAGGTTCTCAGGATCGGAGATTGGCTGTTTGGTGCTTTGGCTGGTGGTCAGCCGGCCTGAAGGGCACCTGGCGTTTTGTTTTGGGGGTGTGGGGGAGGCTTGGTTTTCCGGGCTCTCTAGGCTCACTGGACGTGGCCTTTTCCCGCAATTCCCTCTCCTTTCGAGATGTCGTGGGCTGGCGGTTCAGCAGGTGCCCCACCTGCCGCTGCTCAGGAGGCTGATTTCGCCCAGGCCTCTGGCGGACTCCTAAGTTTGGTTACCTAGTGCAGCAGAAGAGCACCCCCACCCCCGCTGCCGCGCACAGAGCGCGGCCTGCGGTCGGGGGCGGAGCCTCGCTGCAGCCCCGCCCCTCCGCGCGCGCGCCGCCGCACCCGGAACTCGACGGTCTCGCAGTCGCGGACCTGATTGGCTGGCGGTGGGGGTGCGCCCGGCCCGGGTTTTCCCGAGTTTGGGGGCACTTTCGGAGAATTGCGTTATGGCCACTTCGAGCCCGCGACTGCGGGAGCTCTGCGGACCCCTGCTCCCGTCCAAGGCGCTGGCGCAGGAGGGCGACGACTGTCTGATGGAAGACGCGGAGGACGAGGACCCGGCGTTCGTCGATGCCGAGGAGCTCTGCAGTGGGGGCGTAAAGGCTGGCAGCCTCCCGGGGGGCCTCCGAGGTGAGGGGTGCACGGCCCCCAGGGGTTCAGGGCGGTCAACAGCTACTTCTAGTGCGGCCCCGTCCTCAGTGAGGCGTCGCGTTGCCGTTAACAGGCTTCCTCTGGGACGGCCTGGCTATTTTGTCCAACTTAGGATGAAGTATTAATAAAATAGCAGTGACTTGAGCAGATGCTGTGTGTTAAGCTTGTGCTGACGTGTATTATCTCACTTAATGTTCACAGCCCGTGGAAGTAGCGTTACAATCGGGGATCTTTATAACGGTGGAGGTTGCCCCCGTGTTCTCACCCGGAATCGGGGCCTGGAGTCAAACATGGGATTATTTTTCAGCTGCTTAGAAAACACACATACCCAGGAAACACCTGCAAGGCATTATTGATTCATTAACCTTGTGTTAATAATTTGATATCTGTGTTTACCTTGTGTAGTTTCCTGTGCTATAAATTATACTTATGACTGCTACTTAAGAATATTTTAATGTATAGGCCAGTACTGTCCTGTGGAATTTTCTATTATAACGGTCTTGTTTTATATTTGCTCTGTCTAGTATAATAGCCACTAGCCACATGTGGCTACTGAGATCTTGAAATGCAGCTAGTGCAGCTGAGTACTTGAACTTGAAATTTAAAGCCACATGTCAATGGACAGCAGAGGTTTAGACAGACAATTTTCAAATATCTGTGGAGGGTTTAGTCATTTATCATCAAAGTATTAGTGACTGGCTCCCATGTTCCAAGCAAGGAGTTTGGGATGCCCTGGGCCCCCAACTGCTGCTGGGGTTGCCCTAGAGAGATAAGGTGATAAGGGTGCTGTCCTAATGGAGCTTACTGTCTAGTGAATGGAGCAGACATCCTTTAAATAATCACAGAAGTAACTCCGATATTACTCATTGCTTAGAAGAAGCAGTAAGGAGTGCTATGAGGGGTTCCATCATGAGATTCGGGCAAGGCTTTCCTGAGGAAGTGACAGTTAAGTCGAGGTCTGTGGTACATGGGATGAACAGTGAGGAGAAGGACATTTAAGGCAGAAGGAACAGCTTATGCAAAGGCCCTGTGGTGGGAGGGCCATGTCATTTTTTAGAAACTGCATGAAGGTCAGTATTGGCGGAAGTCAGAGAAAGGACTGCTTTTAAGTGGAACAGCAGACTTTTGCTGTGCACCACGCTCACTCACCTCTTGGAATACAAACACTAATGAGGCACTGATTATGACAACTAATGATTAATTAAAACACTAATGATTTCTAGAGGGCTTACAGTGTAGTAGAGGGAGACAGTTGGACGAGTGGAATTTAGACACCCTAATAGATATCCGTACAGGGTGCTGTGTGTGAGTGTGTATCTGGGGGTGCGGAGAGTTAAAGAGAATAGTGGATTTGATAAAAACATTGGGAGAGAGCTTTCAAAATATACTAAATTAACTTTTTTTTTTTAAGTTGTAATTGCTGATGAAAACACTCAAGAGCAGTGTGAAGTGTTTGGACGTTTTCCATTAACGGGTCCTTGGTGGCGAGTGAAGGTACAAGTAAAGCCTGTGGGATCGAGGAACTATCATGTTCAAGGATTTCCGTCGTACTTTTTACAGTCTGATATGTCACCACCACATCAAAAAAATATCTGTTCCCTCTTTCTTAAAGACTGTGAGGTCTCCAGTGACACTATAGATGAATTTTTAGTATGGGTAAATAACACATCAGGCTATAAAAACCTCAACTTTGAAAATCTTAGGGGAACATTGAGAATGTTCCACAAAGGACGCGGCAGGAATGGTCAAAAACAACCCGCACAGACCGAACAGGAAGAGTCCCAACCCGATTACAAGAGCCGCCTTGCAGTGGAGAACACAAGTAGGTGTGATTTTTGTCATCACGTTTCAGTGTCATTGAGATACTTAATGTGTTTTAAAGTGTTGCCACTGTGGTATCTTGGCATAGTATTCTTTTTAAATTGGTTTGGTGAAAATGTGTTTATATTGCTTTTGGAGTATATTGATATTCCTGGTTCTTCATCTTTACTGTGAAGAGATTGGATGAGGTGTGCTCTTTAAGCTCCTTTCCATTCCTTTTCAGGAGAACCAACCTGTGTTTCTCTTTCGTATACATAAAATTACCTTGAGGCATTAAGAAAAAGTTAAGTTGTCAGTTATTCTATTTAAGAAGGCAGAAGAGAAAGACAAGAATGTTAGTAAACCATTTTGGAAAAGTTTCAGTCCACAATGATTTAAAATAATTTTTAATATGATTTGTTATTTGGACATTCACGTATATGGAATATTTCGGTTGTTATTTCAAATAAATCTGGCAGGACATCATCAAATGACTTTAATGATGAAAGGATCATGATTACAATAAAAAAATGACTGAAAGCTTAATATGTACATTATTTTTTATGTTTAACTTGGAATTTATCTTTGTATCATTGAATCAAGAATTTTATTCTTATTCTTTGCAAGCAAAATGAAGCAAAGGCTAAGCAGTGGTAGCGTAAGCATTTAAAGAACATAAATTTTGGTGTTAAATACAATGAAAACTGTCTCGGTACAAAAGAAATTGTTGTGATGTCAATTTCCTTGCTGGTTAAAGTAAATTTATTAATCTCTCTTTGACTTGGATTTCTTGAACTGGTTGTACTCAATGAGGAAATCCATCACATCAGTTATCCTGTGAGCTCATTTGCGTGTTTTCATTTGTTCTCTTCTGATACCCTGTAGTTCCATTTATAAGTGTAATGACAGCGTTGCAGTTTCCGAGGGTAATGGAATTCCTTCCCATTCTTCTGCCTCGACACTTTAAACAGCTCGTGAGCTCAGATTCTGAAGATGTGTTGGGAAAGATAGAAGAGATTTTAGGGACGCATCCATGGAAACTCGGGTTTAGTAAAGTAAGTAGAACATTTGCTTAGCATTTGGTAATCTTACATAAGGCAGGATTTCTCAAACTTGACAATTTTTGCATCTTTTTTAAAGGAAAAAATTTGTATGGACCTCAGTGTTGCTCTATTTTTCTTTGAGTGTTACCACTGAATATAAATTTTTATGCCTCTAGCTCTTATGCAATAAATTGATAAAGGAAAAGAAAATAACAAAGTAAGTGACATTCGGATTCTTAGTAACTTAGTTATACAATTTAATTTGACAAAAATGTTTGGTAACATAATTGCCATTTGCAGCTTGAGCCTAGATCTCATTGAAGACATACATTCTTATGAGTTTGGCAAACTCATTCTGCTCTACAACTCAGTCCCCCACTTTCCTATTGGAACTTTTGAAAGCTCCCTGTTCGTATGGTATAGCATGGTATCACTTGATTTTTGTATTTGGTACAATAATACCATTTACAAACGACTCCACTGCTGTCATTACAGACCAAGAGTAGTAAAGTGACGATGTGAGGTTCCAGTGGCTTTGGAAACTAAATGTGGCACTTAAATTTGTCGGTTAAAGGTGGTTTTCCAAATGAAAATATCATTTAAAAATTCTAACATAATTTTTATATCCCCCAAAATGTTTACAGACACTGCTCCCCATCTAGCTTGAGAAATACTAGAATAATAAATTTGTTCCTTACATCAAATGACTATGATTTCTATATGCTTTGAAAAATGAAATTCTGGAACATCAGATTATTTATATGTAGTTCTTCAGTAGAGAAGAGAGACAGAGCAATGGGCATTCTTGGACTCAAGTGGGAAGAGGGGGCTTGCAGTTTCACTGTTCACTGTCCGACGTGAAGACTGTTACTGAGGTGATAGACTGATGTGCTGGGGCTGCTCTAACTAGTGCAGACTGGGTAGCTTACACAGCGGACGTTTATTTTCTCACAGTTGTGGAGGCTGCAGTTGCAAAATCAGGGTGTCAGCAAGGTTGGGTTTTTCAGAGGCCTCTCTGCTTGGCTTGTAGCCTTCTCACTGTGTTTTCACATGGTCATCTCTCTGTGTTGGCTGTGTTCTAATCTCATAAGTCATACCGGATCAGGGCCCACCCCAGTGACCTCATTTGAACTTAATTACCTCCTAAAAGACCCTGTCTCCAAATGTGGTCACTTTGTGAGGTACTAGTGGTTAAGATTTCAACATATGAAAATGCAGGGGTGTGGGGTGGGGGGGGCACAATTCAGCCCATAAAAATATGTGTAGAGGACTCCCAAGAAGGGTGTCCCCGTGGAAAAAATGGAGCTGGTGCATGACTGCTAGCATTTGGGCAGAATTATTGTGCGCATAGAAAACTAAAGCCAAGAAAATGAGACAGAACATACACAGAGTCTAACAGAAAGTTCATGTAATTCTGGTGTTTATCTGGTGTTGCTTATCTGAATCCCATTTACACTGATTTAGCCGAAATCGATGAGCCAAATGTGTACTGTAACTTGTTTCAAAGATGGGAAGGGGAGAAGCATATGTGCAAGTGATGGTATCAGAGAGAGAGATCTTCTATAGAGAAAGACTTTCCATAGTAGGGACCTAATATGGAGGGAGGGGGGAGGTCGTAAAGGGTAAAGGGGTCATATATATGGTGATAAGGAGACTTGACTTGGGGTGGTAGACACGCAACACAGTATACAGATATATTTTATGGAATTTAATTGGAATACAAGTACATGTCTTCTAAGACTTAAAAATTGTTAATAACATTGTTTTGACTATAATTTTAATAATACTCATTAACATTTATAGCTTTTTTAAAGCCACTTGGACTTTATTTTCTTAAAGATAACCTACAGAGAATTGAAGCTTTTGCGATGTGAGGCGAGCTGGACAGCGTTTTGTCAGTGCGAGTCTCTTCTGCAGCTGATGACTGGTTTAGAGAAGAATGGACTGATAATATATTCTAGACTGAAGCAGATATGCAGAGAGCATGGGCACACGTATGTAGAAGAAGCTGACTTGACTTCTCAGCTGTCCAACTGTATGCCTTTTCATGACGTTTGGCAGTCTCTGCAGTTTTTGAAGGATGTCGGTGTGGTGACAAATAAGAAGAACTGTATCTTTCCTTATGACCTTTACCGGGCCGAGAGAGACATCGCCTCTTTAATAGGTGACCTGATGATGAGGCCTCCATGGCGTTTACATGTCGATGTCAAAAAGGTGCTTGCGTCTCTTCATACCAAAAGACCTGAGGATTCAGGAAGTGACACTACATTGAACGAAAGTAAACCTGATGAAACAAGATTAGAACCCTTGGAGGACATTCTGAACTCACAGGGCCATGGTGACTGTATTTGGGATAATGATGAAAAGGAAGATCATGCAGAAATAAGTCTCGGTCAGCTGGACCAGGATCAGGTGGCTGCTTTGGAAATGATCTGCTCCAATGCTGTGACAGTCATTAGTGGGAAAGGCGGTTCTGGGAAGACCACAATTGTTAGCCGTCTTTTTAAGCATGTAGAGCTCTTGGAAGAACATGAAGTAAAAAAAGCTTGTGAGGACTTTGAACAAGACCAGGATGTACCAGCCGAGTGGGTTACATTTAGCCAGCAAAGTCTACCGCAGTCAGACAAGGCTATCGAAGTTTTGCTTACTGCCCCTACAGGAAAAGCAGCTGGTTTGCTGAGGGAGAAGACTGGTTTTAGTGCTTACACACTGTGTCAGGTAACGCCTTTTACATTTTCTGCTCGAGAGAAAACATTTGCCTTAAAGACAGACTTTATTTAATTAGTTTATTTTTCATTTCCTCCTGACAACAGTCAGCAGGTATTTGTGGCAAGTCCTCTGGATCCTTGCCTTGTGGTAGCGAATCACTAATGATCAGTGCCTCTCAGAACAACCCGTGTGTGAACCGCTGCTGGCTGGCAGTGAGGCAGGGGCTAGTGCCAGGAAGTGGAGCAGTGTGCTGCTTCTTTCCTTGAGAAAGTCTTGTAAAGAGAAAAGTCAGCTGAACTCAAGTGCATGCTCAATGGTGTAGTCATTGTAAATGCTGGCACAAGCCCTGTTCTCATCCCGCCTGGTTACGTGTTGCCGCAGTCCACAGATGCTATTTTGAAAAGCATTGGAAATGGAAGGAAAAGTTTTATATTTTGTAGCATTGAAGCTCCATGAAAGTGAGAACTTTGATCACCTGGTTTAGTTTTTCATCTTCATCTATAGCAGTGCCTGGCAAATAGTAGTCACGTCATACAATTTCAAGTGAATTAATATGCATGAAAAAATAGTTTGCACTGTAATTAAGAGTCATGAAGTTTTAAACTTGTCAGGTCAAGGAACTTAGTCATTGGAAGACTTCTGAGGGAAATAATACTTAGAAGAAAGGCCTTTCTGAAGGTGTAGTGTGTATAGAGAGTTTTGAAGTGACTGTATTGATTGGAATGAAGTCTGTGTATTGCAAAATAATGGAAATTAAACTTGGCTTAGACAGGAAATTTGAGCTTTAAAGTTTATAAAGTATTTTGATATCTCATTAAATCCTTGATAAAGCAGTGAGGGGTAAGTGATGCTACCTCCATTTAACAAGACTGCCCGTTGAACTTGAGGGGTGTTACGTGATGCCCAAGACCTTCACCAGGCGCAGAACTGGCCCTTGAATTCAGGTTTCTGACCACCCAGCTTGTTCTTTCCATGGTGCCATAGTTTCCTTATATAGTATAGACCTTGAAACTTCACAAAGAAGCTTGCTTGGTCTTGATTTACTGGGGAGCCATTTAAGTTATTAAGCAAGGGAGTGAAATGAAAGCAGTTTTAAGGAAGATTACATAGAATTACAGAGCCACAAGCCACCTCAGAAATTACTTAGCCTGTCACCTTCCTTTGTCACATGAGTGAACGCAGACCTGTAGTGGGTCAGTGCAGGTCATGGTGGAAGGGTCTTCTGGTCAGTTGATGATTTTTCTCCGTTACACCTTCACATCTGATTAGTGGGAAGGGTTGAATTAGGAGAGGGAAGGCCAGGGAGGGGTCATTACTGAATTTCATCTTACGTTCCCACTCTCACCAACTGGTCGAGTCTAAGCATCTGCTTGGGATGCTGGGAGAACATCCCCGAAGTCACCTTTAGGTTCAGGAGAGAGTAAGGGCAGGGCTGGCACTTGTGCCACTGACTTACCGTCCTTGGGCCAGGGTCACCAGGCTTAGCACATGAAAATACAGGTAATCCTGAAGTATAAATAAGTACCAAATGTTACGCTGAACATACTTACCTAAAAGCTGTATGTTGTTTATCTGGAATTCAACTTTAGTGGGTGTCCTACATTTTGCCTGGCAATCCCACCTGACGCTAGTGTGTAGGGGAGCCTGGCCGTAAGGTCAGTGGAAGAACCTGGTTGCTCGTCGAAGTGGCCTGTACTGAGTTGGTGGTGCCCGAAATACAAAGGAAAACGTCAGGCAGTCATTTCTAACTAATAGAATACACAAAATAAACGAAGGGAACACTTAGCAGTGATGCAGATACTCTATTGTGAGACAGGTTTTTGTTCTTTTTGGGGGGTGGACTTGATACATTTGGGTGGGAAATATGCACGCTTTTACTTAATAGACATGTTAAATCTAGTCGCAGTAGAAAACTTAAATAAATTGGTAGTTACAAAAGTGTCACAGGAATGTAAAATAGAGCGTAGTGAATGTAGTCAATAATATTGTAAGAACTATGTATGGTGCCTGGTGGGTACTTGAAATATTGGGGGGATCACTTTGTAAAGTACGTGATTAACCACTATGCTGTACACCTGAAACTAATACAAAATAATATTGAACGTGAACTGTAATTGAAAAATAAAATTGAAAAAAGATATGTTATCATTTAAAAATATACAGTGTATGCATATTTACAATATAGAAGTATTTCTGGAATGATAGAGACTTAAATATTTAACATCTGGCTGTAATTTTATAAATTTTTTAAAGATTTTATTTATTTATTTTTAGAGAGGGGGAAAGGAAGGAGAATAAGAGGGAGAGAAACATCAATGTGTGGTTGCCTCTTGCACGTTCCCTACTGGGGACCTGGCCCACACCCAGGCATGTGCCCTGACTGGGAATCGAACTGGCAACCCTTTGATTCACAGGCTGGCACTCAATCCACTGAGCCACACAAGCCAGGGCCCTCATCTATATTTTTAAAATAGGAAATGTTATTACCTCTGTAATATATTGTTTTTGAGTTGCTGATGTTGGTGGTGGGTTTTTTAAATGTTGGGAAGTTAAGGAGTTCAGACCATTAGAAGAAAAAATAATGTTTTCTTAGTTGGGATGGGAGGGCAGCACTTTATTTCCAGGATGGAGTATTATCATTGGGAGAAGAGGGGGACTTAGGTGGCCGGGCTAGCTGAGAAGGCCAAGGTTCATTTGGGAATGGGAAAGAATAGGAGCTCTCTCTGGACAAAAGTAGTAAGGGAAGGGCTGAAATTTTTGCTGTGAAAGAGTGATATTTGCAAAGCGTGTTACACACACTAAGCAGTCATTAGGGAGCACTTTCTAATATTACTTGATTTTTTTGTTCTTAGATGTAGTTATCTTTTCTGTGTATTCATCTCTAACATTTGTGTTCTCTTTCTGTAGCCTTTCCCCCATGTTACCCTACTTACACTCCCTTCCTCCAGTCCGAGAGTTGTTTTAAAATAGCATGTTGCAAATGGTTTGTTTTATTTTTTTGTGTAAATTTTATAACCTGAACTTAGAAATGCAATACTTTACTTGTAGGTCAATTATAGCTTCTATTCATGGAAGAAGAAAATGAACATGAGCAGTCCATGGAGATTTTCTTCAGTTAGAGTTCTGGTTGTGGATGAAGGGAGCTTGGTATCTGTGGGAATCTTCAAATCCGTTTTAAATTTATTGCTTGAGCACTCCAAACTTTCTAAGCTTATTATTCTCGGTAAGTTAAAATATTGTTGGAATTCTAATTGTTTTGTTCAAAGCATTGTGGTTAAGTGACTGTTTATTCAATTTCACGGTCTAATACCCACATTTTACAGGTGGGAAGCCATCTGTCAGAGCCCATGCTAAAACTACACTGAGGTCCATTTGACCACTCTCTTCAGCAGTCTTTGTGGTTCTGTGTTTTGGCCAGGATGTTGGCAGGCTAGGATGTTAATGAAACAGTCATGAGGGGTTACTGCTGGTCATCTAAACAATGACTGTTAAAATGGTAAAAGTGTCACAGATTCAGAGTAAATCAAGATACAGATTAACTTGGAAATGATAAAATATTTGAATGATAAACCTCTTAAAAGTATTTTTATGATTTTAAGCTAATAACTCAAATTAGACCTTACCAGTCTCTTAAGTCCTTTTTGATTTTGGTGAGATTCAGTTAGATTCTATTGGGTATACTGTTCTGTAGACTATATGATTTAATGGAGAAAAAAATAGAATTGCAGTGTAAGAATCAAATGTACATAGATAACTTTTTCAGATATTTGAGGATATTTTATAAATAGTTGATTCTGCCCTGGGTGGTGTGGCTCAGTGGATTTAGCACCGGCCCTGCAAACCAAAGGGTCACTGGTTTGATTCCCAGTCAGGGCACATGCCTGGGTTGCGGGGCCAGGTCCCCAGTGTGGGGGCATGTGAGAGGCAACCACACATTGATGTTTCTCTCCCTCTCTTTCTCCCTCCCTTCCCCACTGTCTAAAAATAAAAATAATTTTTAAAATCTTTAAAATAAATAAATAAATAGATAGATAGATAGATAGATAGATAGTTGATTCTATTAAAGGCTTAAGCATTCTCCTATCTTTCACCCAGAAAATAGTTTTTCTTATCTGTATGGTTGGCTTGTTTGTTTAAAGTAAAAAAAAAATAATTAATAGAGAAAATTATTATCATTACATTACTAGAATGTATCTGTTTCAAATGCATTGGGTTTGTATGTTTTGTATTTTATATGTTTATTTTGTTTATTTGAAGCCATGCTTGATTAGACCTTGAGCAAGATTGAATAAATACCAGCTCTCTAAGGCCTGTGTTTTTTTTTACACGTTGGACAAAATATATGTCCTTAAACAGTTTGCCTGTGGTTATAGGTATGAAAGAAGTTTGATTAAAACTTTACCTTGTTGTGTTACTGCTAATTTTTATATCTTATATTGTTTAATCTGAATGGCACTTGTTTTTTTTTAAAGATTTATTTATTTATTTTTAGAAAGAAGGGAAGGGAGGGAGAAAGAAAGGGAGAGAAACTTCAATATGTGGTTGCCTCTCATGTGCCCCCTACTGAGGACTCGGCCTGCACCCCCAGGCCTGTGCCCTGACTAGGAATCAAACTGGTAACCCTTTGCTTAACAGTCTGGTGCTCAATCCACTGAGCCATACCAGCCAGGGCGGAATGGTACTTTTTATTACATATTTTAAAAATGTTCTCAAGTCATGTTAAACAAATATTTTGGGGGCCTTTTTTCCTCAGAGTAAGTAAGTTTTTATAATTATAGCATATATCCGTAGGAAAAAATAAAAATAAATCCTAAATTTTAGGGCCCCAGTTACCTAAAACCTACTGTATCTATTTTCCCCCTTTTAGGTGATATTAGACAGCTACCCAGCATTGAACCTGGCAACCTGCTGCAAGACCTTTTTGACACTCTTAAGTCGAGAAAGTGTGCTATTGAGCTAAAGACAAACCATAGAGCAGAATCGGAGCTAATTGTGGACAATGCCACAAGGTAAAAATGTAAAGTTTTCTACTTTCTCTCTGTTGTATTAGGAATAAAAGTTTAAAAATATGTATTAGTTTTTGAATTAGGTTGATTCAGTGTAGAACATTTACTATGTCCTTTTAGCAAACCTATTCTATCCTTCAGATACATATACACACACGCACATTTTGCCCTACAATTGAAAAACCAAAGTTAGTATTTTTCATTACTGGTCCAGTAAAGCATTTAAGAAGAAATATGTTTTCCTGATTTAAAAAGTGTACGTGTGAATTAAACTTGCTTGAGGCATAGAGACTAGAATAAACCCAAGGGGAACAGAGACTTAGAAACGAGTACGGTAGAGTTCAAGGGAGAGTTGAGGAAAAAGATTACCCATAATTTTTATAAGAGAGCCCAGAGCAAAATAAATGAATATGACATTTTTGGTGGCATCCATGACACATTAATCTCCTTTAAGTAGCAAAGAGCACTTCTTTTCCTTTAGCCTTTGCCTAAGTCTTCAGAGTGGTCTTTTGTAGCAGATGTGTTGGGGACTCAGAATACTCAGAGGCTGTTTTATTCATTGAACAAAATTTATCTTTGTTGTTGACTCTCTTTTACAAGATGTTTTTGTTGCTTGAACATTTGCTTGGTTGGATATTGGCAGAAAGCAGAACATTAAAACCCGCTTTCTCTATGTCCTTTTCTACCCTGGCTAGGATAGGGGTAGTAGAGGAAGAATTGATAGGAACAGGGTAGATGATATAGGTTTATATGAAAACATTAAGAAAAATAATGCAGTTGGTTGTATAATATTCTTTTCCTGTAACACTTCTGCTGATTTTGGTGATGTTGGTAGATGTTTAGTCATTTTGAAGTCTAAAAATCTTAGAATCAAAAGCACATTGGAGTTCTTACAGCTCAGTTTTATCTGAGATTTAGGAATGCCTTTTAGTACCTTTCTGATACCATTTAGCTGAGCTGTGCTCCTTCGTCATTTCTTCTTAGTCACCATCACCAAATACTCAATGACAGAAGGGCCCCGGTGATACCAGGGAAAAGCTCCCTGAGATAGAAATATGTTACATGTCCTGGGTCAGAAGTAGGAAGTTTGTGGTGATTCTCAATCCCCAAAAAATTAAATTTGGGATATTTCAGCAGGGACAGCCTCCTTCCCATTCCCTTCCGTCCTTTCAGCTCCAACCGGGGAAAGTTGCAGATGCACGGCAGGGTACCACTGCTTCAGTAGCCTGGCTGCTATTAGGTCTCCAGGCCGTCAGCCGCCCTCCAAATGACCAAGGAGAGACTCCATCATGTCCAGGCGCTTTCCCCTTACTCTGTTTTCTGATATAATTTGCTAATCTTGGGAAATACAAGAACTAAAGAGGGATGCGGAAGAAATAGAAGCCAAGAAAAGATGTGGATATTTGGTTCAACTGGGAAAATGAGGCCATGTATATGATATAGACAGAAGAAAGGGGAAGAGAAGGAGTAAACATATGGATAAGGCTCCAAAGAGTCCAAACCAATTCAAGTAGAAAAGGACCTGGAGCCAGATCGGCCCAGATCGACTGCCTAGTTCCCCGGCTTCCTACCTCTGTGGCCTTGGGCACCCCACTACAGTTGACGAGGTCTCATGTTGCTCACCTGTGAAATGAGGATATTACTTACCTAATGTGGTTCTCTTGCCACTTGGAGAGAAGTAGGTCAAGTTCTCACAATGGTGCCTAGTAAATCCCCTGACAATTTTTTCTAATGCTTTTAATTTGCTAATTGTTTTAAGACTCAGTTGCTATTTATGTGTATGTGGGTAGCTTGTTTGCCCTATTGATCTGATAACAGGTATTAATTATTATAATGACATTATCTCTGATACTATGAAGACACATTTTTGGATATTAAGGTTCTTGGGGCATGCTTTTATCCTTTTTAAGAATCTCAAAACGCCAGTATCCAAAATTTGATGCGGAGCTGAATATCTCTGATGACCCAGCCTTGCCTGTCTCAGTACAAGATAAGACGTTCATTTTTGTGAGACTCCCAGAAGAGGATGCCAGCTCTCAGTCATCAAAAAGTAACCATCAGTCTCGTAAGTATAAGCTTCTGTGTTCTGTAGGGTTAAGTATTTCAGTTTTGCAATATAGTTATTAACTGACTAGTTATACTTTCATTTGATAGTTAAGATCTGTATTGCTAGTAAAAAATTAGCACTGAAAATAATTTATTAATCATCAAAAGCAGATTAGAATCTTGTAAAAAAATAAGCTCTTGTCACATGCATACTAAGGGCTCGATAAATATTTGTTGAGTGAATAAATTAATGCAGATGATTAGTTTAAAATGAAGCGAAGCTCCAGTAATCCAAGTTCATTCAGGAGAAAGCTGTTGTAATGAAGTTTCTCTTTCGTAGAAGTTGGAAAAAGGTAAGTACATTTGTTATTTTGAGTGCATTTGTGAAACAAAATTAATGGCTGTCTACTGTTGCCAAGTTGAGCCCTAATATTTCTGTCCTGTTT
Organism: Macrotus californicus; assembly: GCA_007922815.1. Lineage (NCBI taxonomy): Eukaryota > Metazoa > Chordata > Mammalia > Chiroptera > Phyllostomidae > Macrotus > Macrotus californicus. The sequence goes on along the minus strand of VMDR010002067.1, from coordinate 38,498 downwards.
CTTATGAAATGGACAAGCATCGTTTCTAACTATGGGTGTTAGGGTGGCAGGGTGGGGAAAGAGCATGGGACAGGAAGTCTTCACCCTTAGTGTACGATCCAGTTAGAAGCTGTCCTGTCTGTGGCTGAACTCCTGTTGAGGACACGGTGTCTGGAACCCTTGTCTCCGTTTTCTCTGCTCTTGCCCTGGCTGATTGATGTAGGGAATGCAGTTGATGTTCCCAGGGTGAACTTGTATGAGATGTTTCTCCGCGCCCGTTAGCAGGAATTCTGAACTTGTTCCTCCGCAGAAACAGTGTTGTAATTTGAGTCTTTTCCATGTTTATTTTTTTCTCTTGAATTGTCAGATTTATATTCTGCCGTTAGCACTTTACTGAAAGAAAATGACCTACAATGTGCAGAGACATCACAATTTATTGCGTTTAGAAGGTAAAGCTTTTGCAATATTTTGATGTTGTTAATCTAGCTTTTAAATCTTATTGCTTATTGATATAGATACTGCTTGAATAAGAGTCTCTTCTAGTTCATCACTGTTCATTTTCTCTTTTATTTTGAGGCATTTCTTTGGAAGACATGGAAAGGACAGTTTCTAAACAGGGCCCTTCCTACACAATAGTGTACACTATTTGGAAACTCACAGGAAATTGGAACGGAACAAATGTTTATGTTAGGATCAAATTGTATAGAAACCAGTATGTCGCAGTTGTTGATAACAGAAATGGGCCCTGAACAGGTACCAGTGTGTGACCCTGGCATTTTTACGTGTTTCAGGCAAGACTGTGACATCATCAACGTCTGCTGTGGCAAGCACTACACAGGCCACCTGATCAAGTGAGCACCGGCGGACTGAAGCTCTGGGGATGGCCCTTCCTAGACTCACTGTCCTTTATTTGTTTTGGCATTTATCACTGTAGCCACATATTTAAAAATTGTTTTTTCTAATTGGTGAAGATGATCTAGTCAATTAAATATAATATATATCCTTAGGAATTGAATTTTTGGTAAGAAAAATAAGGAATGAAACTTTCCTTGTGGTTTCCAGGTTGGCAAACTCCAGCTTGTACAAGATGAGCGTGGGGAATTCAGGAGCATTTTTCAAGTTGTAATGTGTGTGTGGTGTGTCCAAGAACCTTAGCAACCAGGTGCCCACAGAGAAGACCGTAGTGAACATCAGTCAGAGAAATGAGAGTGTAGAAAAGTCGCTCTATTTACACACAGGAAAAACTAACTTACATCTATGGCATTTATCAGCACCCACTATTTGTTAAGTGCAGAGAACCCAGAGCACATGCACACAAACACAAAACATGGTAGGTAGCTGACAGAGGGTTAAAAAGCACGAGATTGCGGTCATGCCCTTCGGGTCTCAGTGACTGTGAACTTGGACAGGTAATTTCACCTTTCCATGTACGTAAAAGACGATGCTTATACAGAATTTCCTCATAGAGTTGTAGTTAAGGATGAAATGAAATAAATGCCTAACACACTTATTGCAGCAACTGGTCTACTGCCAGCATTTATTCAATTTGCTGCTATTTTAATATGTTACTATTATTATAATAGAAATATGTATAAGTGCCATAAGACCTGCAATAGGGTAGTGATAAGAGTGACCGGAGAGGACAAATTTAAAAGGTAGAATCAGCAAGATTTTTGGTAGTTTTTAGAATGCAGAGGGAGAGAGAGGTCACCATGTATGCTGAGACTTCTAGCAAACAATTTGGCTAGGCCATGTTCTTGAGTTCGAGGTGGTGCAGAGAGTGTAGGGGACTCTACCTGCGGAAGCCTGATTTTTGGTGGAACTTTGGAAAACAGAAGTGGAGCAAAGAAAGTGTAGAAATTATTTTGAGCTTTGGATTGGGTCTGAGTGGAAGTGACTGCTTCAACAAAATGAAATTAAGGTTTTCTAGACTTAATGATTTATTATCATTTTCTAACCCAGGGACTACCAGAAGAGATTTATTTTTGGAATTGGTGATAAAATTTGTTGTACCAGGAATGCGTATCTCTCGGATTTACTGCCTGAAAATACCTCCAACAGTCAGCAAAATAGTGACCTAGAGGCCAATGGTGAGGACTTTAATTGGACGACTCATGATGCTGCTAAAAATAAACATGACTTTGAGAGTGGTATTCGACTCTGCAATGGAGAAATATTTTTCATAACAAATGTAAGTGCTACCAGAGAGCACCGTTTTACCTACTAGAGATAGGTTTCCTTTTTTAAAAATGTCGTAGGCTTTTTTTTTTTTTTTTTAATTTTTTTAAAAATTGCCCTAGGCTGGGTTCAGAATCCAGACGTATCAGAGCTGACATTCTTCTTCCACAATATTTTGTTCAGGATTTTTGCACCCATGTTTGTGAGGGGCGTTGGTTCGTAGTTCCCGAGTAATGTCTTGTCTGATTTCGGTGTCAGAGTGATGCTGGCTTCGTAAAATGAGTTTCTCGAAGACTTCGTGAGAAAACAGTTTTGGTGAGGTTGATGTGCTTGAGTAACAAGAACAAGAAACAAGTGGCACATGATATTTTACAAGGCATCATTTCCTTGCTGGCTGCTGCGTATATATAGAAACTGTTGAAGTGGCCACCTTGAATTTGTTCTAACTGTGTAAACACCCTCTTAAATTTATAAGCTTATTCTTTAAAAGCGGTGAGGAAAAGTAGTTTTTGCAAAGAGTTATATGCAGACTGACGTTGGCAGTACAAGAAATAAAATGTATGGGCTTCAAAATAAGAAAGACAACACAGACTGTTTTCCAGAGAGTCAAGGATGGTTAGGTGTCAAGGACCGTTTATTAAAATGTTTTGTGTATGTATATTCAGTTGGTGCTTAAGCATAGGTTTTCGGCCTTTTGAAATTCTTAACAATTACAGTGAATATGCACACTAGTTTACTTACAAGGTGCTCCCATTTTATGTTCAGTCCAACTATAGATATCTTTGCAGTGTGCGTATTTGAGAACATACTAAATAGTTCTTCGTTGTGGTGACAGGATAAAACAGATATAACCGCTGGGAAGAAAAGGTTTCTGACCATCAACAATATGGCCGGCTTGGAGGTAACTGTGGATTTTGGGAAGCTGATGAAACACTGTCGCATCAGACACGCATGGGCAAGAACCATTCACACTTTCCAGGTAAGCCTGGAGGTTTATGAAGCTATTCAAACAGCTGGCCACACCATAGAACACCTTGTGTTATTTTCTTCCTAATTTTTATTGCTTTTGTTTTTTTTAAATTAGGAAACAAAATGCATGAAAGTACAGAAAATACCATGCAGCCATGAACCTTTTACTCTCTTTATTCAGGAGCTAAGGCACCATAGTTAAAGCCTCACCCGTCGGGCCCTCCATCCCCACCCAGGAGAGAGGAGGGTCAGGACCGCAGGGCTGAGTTTGCCTCTCCCTTCAGTCTCCTGTGTCTCTGGGCCTGGCACTGTTACCGATCTTGTCTTCATTTACAATTTTGATATTTTGTTCATCATGGATCTTTTTGAGTTTAAATTTTGACTTTTAAAACTATTACATTCAAATATTATTTATCTTGATTGCTGAGTTTCTTGGCATCCTCTTAAATTTGGCATCCTAAGCAAGTGCCTCACTTATTCTACCCTGGTCCAGTGCCTTCCCACCCTCCTCAGAAGCGGCTTCCGCTCTGCTTTTGTCCGTCCATACGGAAATGAGATTACCAAGGGTTACACAAATGGTGTTGTGTTGCTTGGAGATTTTTCTGACTCACTTATTTTTTAATTTAATCAACTATTGTTGGGGTATAATTTGCATACGCATTTTAATCATAAAGCTGGATGAGCTTTGACAAATGCGTCTCCTTTCTTCACCCTTGTGAGGCAACCACCTTTTATTTGGGAGTAATTTTAGATTGACAGAAGAGTTGGGAAGATAGCACAGAGAGTTCCATGTACCCTTCTCCCAGCCTTCCCTCGTGTTAATGTCTGGTATGGTTCAGAAAAGAAGTTGCTCTTGGTACAATGCTCTTAATTGAACTATGTACTTCATCTGGATTTCACCAGTTTTTTCACTGTGCCTTTTTGTTATCGTTTGAGGATCTAATCCTGGACTGCAGTGCATTTAGTGCAACTTACTTTTAAGGTCTATTTTATTTTATTTTTTTCTCTTTAAAAAGAGGGAGAGAAACATCAATGTGTGGTTGCCTCTCACGTGGCCCCCACTGGGGACCTGGCCCGCAACCCAGGCATGTGCCCTGACTGGGAATCGAACCAGCGACCCTTTAGTTCACAGCCCGCGCTCAATCCACTGAGCTACAGCAGCCAGGGCTTAAGGTCTATTTTAATACTCTTGAATTCTCATAAGTTATTAGTGGCTCTGTTGTGTATCTCATTGTTTTTGAGCTCCCCTCTCTGATGTTGGAATGTTGTTTTAATGATGAAGCTGCATTGACCTCCATTTTTATGTAGAAAAAATGTATAGGGTTAGCCAATATCCTCTACAAGTGTGTGGACATTAATTAGTGTGGGTTTTTAAAATTTTAAGTGAATGGTGTTGTATTTAACTTACCCCATCTTAGTTCCAAAAAGCGTTTGAAACGGCTACAAAAATATGCACAATTTAACGTGATTTTTAAAAAGATAAAAAAATGATACCAAGTGGAAAATAAAGGGAAGGGAGGTAAAAGGGTTCTGCCGGGAGCGGGTTGGCGTGCTGCTGCGCACACCGACCTGTCTGTTCGCTGCCGTGGTCGGACTGTGGGCTTGGCTTGAAGTTCCCGGAGTAAGAGAGAAACAGTTGGTTGTGTCTGTGTGGATAAAAAAACAACCAGTTACGAAGATGTGCAATATTTCTGGCTGTGGGATCCTAGAGAAACTTCCCTCGTGGTTTCTATAATTCCAAAAACTCCTATCATTCAGTTCTGGGAAGTTTTCTTGAATAATTTCATTAAGATTTTTTGTCCCAAGTTTTCTCTCTTTTGTCTTTCTAGAACCTCTATTATGTTGAACTTCCAGAAGTGGTTATCTCAACTTCTTATCCATCTCTGTTGTTGTCCATCATGTTGTCATTTTGCTGTATTTTTCTGAGAGATTTCCTTAAAATTATAACCCAGTATTTCTGTTGCATTTCTGGGCAAATGAGGAATGAAGGGGTCTTTGTGATTACCAGGTTGAGGTTGGAGTAAATATCTCTAAGTGTTCCTTTTACTAAAGCTGGTTCTTGTTTCATGGCTGAAATAGCATCTCTTACCTCCAAGGACATTCATCATTACCTTTTATCAGCATAGTTGTTTTTCTTCCAAGTTCGGCTCAGTTCAACAAGTATTTATTCAGTCCAACTCAGTTCTGGGTGCTTGGTGTAGGCCAGCGCATGAAGCTAAGATGCCTGCCAATGTGAGGAGCATGTTTGGGGGGGAAGAGGATGGAGACACGCACAGCTGAACAAATATGGGAACTGCAGGTGGTGTTAGCAGGTGGTAAGTGCTATGGAAAAGAAGTGGCAGTGGGCACGGTTGTAACTTTAATAGGTGGTCAGCGTAGGCCTCATTGAGAAGGTGGCTTTTGGGCATGGACTTGAAAGAGGTAAAGAAGTTAACCATATGGGTATTTGGGAGAAGAGCATTCTAGGTAGAGGGAAGAGCCAAGGTCAAGGTTCTTAGGTGGGACCCTGTCTGGCATATTTAAAGATCAGGAATAGCAAGGAGGCTGCTGTGGGAGTGACCGGCGATGAGGTCAGAGAAGTAATGTGGGGTAAAGGGGGTAGTAGGATAGGGGACCAGGTCACCTCCTAGGGTCTTGTAGGACTACCTGTTATCCAGTACAGTAGTCAAATCCAGCTCACCACCTGTTTTTGTAAATGAATTTTATTGGTAGGGTCACATTCATTTACATACTGGCTGTGACTGGCTTGCACCACACAGGAGGTGGGTAGTAGCTGTAGAGACCATCTGGCCTGTGAATCCTAAACACTTATTCTTTGACTGTTTATAGAAAAAAGTTTTTGGACCCCTTTCTAAAGTCCATACAGACTGTCAGATTCTAAGTCTGTAAAATCATGAAGAGTATTAACCGTTTGTGTCTATTTACCCAAGTTGTAAGTTTTAGAACAAATTTAGAGAATAGATGTATATGTAATTGACAGTAAATGTATAGCCCTGACCAGGTGGCGCAGCTGGGTGGAGAGCCATCCAGCACGCCAAAAGTTTGCGGGTTCGATCCCTGGCCGGGGTGCCTACGGGAGGCAACCAATCAGTGTTTCTCTCTCACAAAGAGAGAAAACATATTTTCAGGTGAGGAGTTTAAAAAAGAAGTAAATACATAAAACGTGCCTCCTTAAGAAGTTTGATAGTGTTAATGACTGAAGGAAGATTTAAAGAAATGGATATATGATTTATAGGAGGTTATTGAGGTGGAGTTAGGAGTCCGCGTCCTGCTTTCTGAGCACACCTTTGGCATGATGTTTTATTTTTTATCATCATTCATTCAGTGTGATGCCGAATAAAGAACAGTGAGCAAAATAGATGTGGTCCTGCCTTCACAGAGCTTACTGTCCATTGAGGAATACAGTTAGGAAGTTACATTCTGGTCGGATAAAAATTCTGTCATAGAAGAAGTGTAGGCTGCTGAAAAGTACAGGGGTAGGGGCAAGGGCCTAGCCCAGAAGTGGGCCAGGTGCAGGCCGTGGCCTGGAGAGCACTGGCCGGACCGCAGGGAGGTTCCCCGTGCTAGATGAGCTGGGCTCATGGGAAGGAAAGCGGAAAGGAGGAGGGCAGGGAGCCAGGCCGAGGCTGCTCTTGAAGGGCCATATGAGCTGTATTAAGAAGATAGGACTATGAGAGCCTGGGAGACAGGAAGGGGCTTTAAGCAGAGTTTATGTGATTGAATTTGCACTTTATAAATGTCACTGTAGTTACTATGAGGACAGTGGATTGTAGCAGGTGTGAATACAGGGAGACTGATTATGAGGTTATTGAATTTTCCTCAATGTTACTTAATCGATAAGTAAGAATTCAGTTAGCAAAATTTAGGTAGACATTTACCTGTTTAGGAATGCACAGTGTGAAGTCCCAGGGAGAAATGGCACTGTGTGTCTGTTAAATGTATTTATTTAGCATTTCTGTAATCAGGAGTCGTGTAAGTGTGTTTCTGACACTCAGCAGTATTGGGAGGAGGTATTTGTCAAACTTTTACCATCTGAAGGGCTGGATCACATTCTCTGTGTTCAGGGAGATAGAAGTGCTTGCTGCGAAAGGTTGTTGTTATTTGTTTGTTTTAACTGTGGATCTGTGTTTTCTAAATGCCTGTCTGGTCATTTGTCTCCCCACAGTTCTTCTTTTGGCAGGTTACCGTGGGAACCGTAGGGGAGGTCATGGTTCAAACCACTTCTTAGTTTTTGTTGGCGCAGAAAATGCAGGGACCGAGGATAGCTACCAAACTTGAAACTTTCCTCAGTTACATGGTGACTTTGGGCTAGAAAATTCTTGGTTTGCTAAATTTAAAAAGCAAAAGTCCATTGTTCTCTTTTGTTTATCTTGAAAAAGTAATTGGTTCCACAATGGAAAAATACAGAAAAGGACAAGGGAAAAAAATCATTCGTAGGCCCTGCATTTTGGAGACAGTCTAGTTATAATTTTGATAGAATTGCCTTCTTTTTTGTGATTTATTTTGCTTTGTCACATATTTGTGTTTATTTTGTAGGTACTTTTTTGGATCAGAGTAATTTTGTGTTACATAGTTGTGAGATATATATATGTATATATCTCCAGTTTTTAAAATTTTGCTATTTTTAAAGCAGCCTTGATGTTTGCAAAATAGTGTATGAAATATCTATATGTAGATACTTGGTATAAACATATGTAAATAAATATACACAGTTACTGTCCTATCATTGGGTATCTAAAGTGTCTGTCTCTAATGTAAATGACAGTGGGGTAGCACCTTCGCACGCCAAGCTCACACAAACCCCCACAACCAGTCAAGAGTTTTATTACTTGGTGCTGCGCACAGACTGTAAAGTTTATCTTTGGGCTCCTACGCACCGGTCATGGGTCTGTGTGGCCTGAGCTTGGCGGCATAATCAGAAAGCATTAGGACATGAGTTCTCGGATGATGAAGAAAACGGATTCCATAAGCATGAGCGGTCTGGCCAGGTAGCGGGTGCGTGGGAGGACTTGCCTCTTCTGTACCTCTGCGAATGAAGACATGCACCCACCGCGCAGTTTTAAGTCTCCCCGATGCCTTCTTCTCTCGCAGGGGTCCGAGGAGCAGACGGTCGTCTACGTGGTCGGCCAGGCGGGCCGCCAGCACTGGCAGCACGTCTACACGGCCGTGACCAGGGGCCGCTGCAGAGTGTACGTCATTGCTCAAGAGTCTCATCTCCGGAAAGCCATTGTGAAGAAGAGCGTCCGTAGAAAAACTCGTTTAAAACACTTTTTGCAAAATGAGCTCTCCATGAGCTGTACATCTCCAGCAGATTGTGCATCCCCGTCACAGAGCTCCCAAAACAGCAGAGGACCCAGCACACAGCCCTCAGCATCACCGCTCCCCACAGACACAGCTGATGGGGTGACAAACAATATCCCCAGAAGCCCGGCCTCTGCGGTGGATGACAAGATGCCTGCCTTTGCTGGACGATCGAAATTTTCTTTCTCTGATGAAGCAGATACAGATGAAGACCCATCCAAATTGCGAGGGTTCAAAAGGACCTGTGTCATGAATGGAGACGAAAGTCCAAACAAAATGCTTATGGTAGGAGTGACATTCCCATGGGCTCGAGCTTTATTTAAATGTTGCCAGCTTCACTGTGCTCACCTGTACTAAAGTGCTACGTATTTCTATTAGTGTTGCTTTGTGCTGCAGGACGTAAGAACAAGTATTCTCTGCTCTCTGTCCAACTTCCTCTCTGCTGCGCCCACTTGGTGCCGGTTCTGTTTCTCATTCTGTGGGGGGCTGGCATGCTAGGCAGCCTCAATCAGTGGGCTTGTCAGGGGGAGCTTTCTGGCCATCTGGAACCTTCTGCCTGCATGTCTGTCTTATCGGCCTCCCCTCCGTGCTGTAGGCCAGAATCTCACTTTTATGCCAGAACTCCACTGAAGCGGCTGGTTCCAGTCATCTCGTCAACCTGAGAGGCCTTTCCTTAGGTCTTACTCTTGGCTTTTTCCTGACATTTCTAGTAGCTTTAAATGCTGCTGCCATGTCAGTGTTTCCTTTCTCGATTGCACTGGGTGCCTTATCTCGCACCCGCCCACCCCCCTGTCTATCTCCCCTTCATTTCTTCCCTCCTCCTCTCCCTGTCCTCTGACTGGAGACATTGCCCCAAGGACCGGTTCCTTTTTCCTTTGAGGACTGTTCCGCTAAGTTTCAGCTGTCACCTTTGCACTGATGATTCATTCAACTCCTAGTTTTCAGCTGCCTGCTACATTCAAGGGGTTGGGAATTCAGCAGTGAGTGACAGCTCCCACTCTTGCTCTGGTGGCCCCATGGAGGGGGCAGAAGGGATAGGTAAGTCACTTGGTGCTCCACTAAGTGTTCTTGGCACTGGAGAGCAGATAATGAACCAGCTCCCCAATCTGCATCTCTGATCCTGGAGATGGACTTCCTGGAACCACAGCCCAATATCTCTTTTTTTCCGATTTCTCCATTCCAAGCAGCATTCACCCAGTTACAGAAGCTTAAAGTTTCGGAGTCACCTTAGACTCACCTCACTTTCACCCTTTACCTCTGCTTTCCAGATTTGTTGCAAAATGTATCTCTTGGGAATTTCTTTCATTCCATTTAGTCTGGGCAATTTTAGATCCTTATCTCATCTCTTTGGATGACTGCTCAGCCCGCTCCCTCCCCTGTCCTCCCTTCTCCTAGCACTGCCCTAACATCCTCTCTGTGTTAGCCCCCCTCACCTGCTCCGCTCGCTCCTGTGTTTAAGAGCCTTCAGTGGCTCTCGTGCCGACAACATAAATCGAGACTGCCTAGCTTGGCATCTGAGACCTTTCACAGTTTGATTCCAGCTTTCCCAGCATCATTTTATTTCCCCTCTTCTTTTTCTGCTTCAGTCAAACTAGTCTCGTCATTCACTAAAATGGACCAAACTTACTCTCACTTTTCCCTTTGGCTTTTATTGTGCAGCTTGGTTTGGAGTCCTCATTCGTTCTGCCTCCCCTCATTTAGCATTTTTAAAAATTTAGATCCTTTTCTCGTCACTGGTCTAAATGTCGGAGGGAGGAAAACAGACCAGTCTCTGGCTTTCTTGACATTACAGTCTACCAATGGGCCATAGGCAGTAAATACAAGAGAAATAAACGTTCAGGTCAAGAAAGATTCTATGATGAAAATAAAGGTAATGAGGTGGGGGATGGTGGAGATGGGGGGAAGGGGCAGGAGGTGCTACGTGGCGGGCAGGAAGTGCTACGTGGTGGTCAGGTAAGGCCTCCCTGAGGAGATGACCCATAGAGCTGAACAATGAACAGCCAGGCGAGGCTCAGAGGAAGTGCCTCCTAGGCTGAGGAGCTAGAGATGCAAAGCCTGGAAGGGATCAATTTTATTGGAAGGGGAAGGCAGGCCACTGTGGCCAGAGAATGAGGAAGAGAGGGTGTGTAGGTGATGGTGGTGGAGAGAGAGCAGATCTATGTGAGGGAGCTTGGACTTCATGCTATGTGCAGTGGGAATGCTTTGCAGAGCTGCAAGCAGAGGGATGGTATCATCTAAAGTGCGCTTAAAGACAAAGCCTCTGGCTGCTGTGCAGAGTGAACTGGGGAAAGCAGGCTGGAAGCAGGGAGCCCAGCCAGAGGTTGTCCTAGGGAAGGCCTAGTGGGAGAGCAGGGAGGGTGATGAGAAGGGGTCAGACTCCTGATGCATTCTGGAGACAGAGTCTCTATGACTTGCTGCTTAGAGGTGAGGGGGTAACACAAAAAGCCATCTAGGAGGAGTTCTGGACTTCCGGCTGAAATACCTTGTGAATGGTAGTGCTGCCTCCCGAGATGGCAAGGCCTGGAGGAGGACTGGGTTAAGTGGACTCAGGGAAAAAGTCAGTGGTTGGTAGAAGAGTTTAGGACCTCAGGATGGTTTGGGGTGGATAATGTCCATTTAGGAGGCATTAGCATGAAGTGGTAATTACAGGAGAGACCATAGATAGAGGAGGGGGCCTTATGAGAGACCCCCCAACTTGTAGAGGTCCGGCAGAGGAGGGACCAGGGTGGACGGAGGGACGAAAGCCTGAGAAGAGTGCTGGTGAGAGCTGGAGCTGAGAGCAGGAGCCAGGCGAGGAGGCAGTGTTTGAGAGGGTTCCTGTGAAAAGAGGCAGAGAGAGGGCTATATCTGGGTGGAAGACTCGTGATCGAGGAAGGTTTCTTTATTTCGTATGGGCACACTAAAGCATCCTAGGGTGTTGCTAGAATGGTCCAGTGGAGAATGAGAAACTCATGGTTCAGAGAGAGGGTAGCTGCAGGGGTGGTGTCCTGAGTGGGTGAGATGGGAAAAACCAAGAGTGTAAGTAGAGGTGCTGCCTTTAGATACTTGTGGGGTGGGGCTGTGCTCCTACCGCACCTGGATGGCGGTGGTGCGTTGCTGGGTGGAGGGAAGGAAGATGGAGCTGTTCTCAGTGGGAAGGAAGATGGAGCTGTTCTCAGTGGGTCGCCTCCTCCCATCCTGTCTGTCTTCGTAGTAGAATCCGCTTAGCTTCTGTGGTGGTCACGAAACCCTCCCTGTCTCTGACGAACGCGCCTCTCCTCTGTGCAGCACTGGTGCCAGTTTGTTTGACTCCGTAAATAAAGCTCCTTGAGGACAGCATGCTGATTGATAGTAACTCAAACATACTTAGCGATTGAATTACGAGTTGTGAATACGGGGCATTCCATCCGTTAAAAAAAAATTGGACCTTAGAGTATTGTTCTTTCATGTCGTGTTCAAAGCCGTACTTATTTTGTGGTGCCCTTCTTGCTTTGAGAATTCCTTTGAAAGTCACTTGTAGAGGCAATATGAATGTTTGTAATGGAAGCAAACTTCTGTGAGACCTGTTTTGGTTTTTAGAAACACTCCAAAGTCGTTTGTTTCATAGTTTTATGAATTGGATTATCCAATTTGGATAATACCATTTTGTGATTTTAAAATTTTTTTATCTGTTTTTATTTTTATCTTTAAATTATGCTTTATTGATTATGCTACTACAGTTGTGATGATTTTTTCCCCCTTTGCCCCCCCTCCACCCAGCACCCCCGAATCCCTCAGGCAGTCTCCATCCCATTGTTCCTGTCCATGGGTCATGCGTATACGTGCTTTGGCTTCTCCATTTCCTATACTGTACTTGACATCCCCATGACCATTCTGTAACTACCTATTTGTACTTCTTAATCCCCTCACCTCTTCACCCATTTCCCAACACCCCCTCCCATTTAGAAACCATCAAAATGCTTTCTGTATCCATGATTCTGTCTCTGTTCTTCTTGCTTGCTTAGTTTGTTTTTTAGATTCAGTTGTTGACAGGTATGTATTTATTGCCATTTTATTCATTGTTTTGATCTTTTAAAATAAGCCCCTTTAACATTTCATATAATAATGGTTTGGTGATGTGAACTCCTTTAGTTTTTTCTGGTCTGGAAAGCTCTTTATCTGCCCTTCAGTTCTAAATGATAGCTTTGCTGGGTAGAGCAATCTTGGCTGTAGGTCCCTGCTTTTTTATAACTTTGAATATTTCTTGCCATTCCTTTCTTGCTTGCAAAGTTTTGAGAAATCAGCCGACAGTCTTATGGAATCTCCTTGTAGGTAGTAGCTAACTGCTTTTTTCTTGTTGCTTTTAAGGTTTTCTCTTTGTCTTTAACCTTTGGCATTTTAATTTTGATGTGTCTTGGAGTGGGCCTCTTTGCATCCACCTTGTTTGGGACTCTGTGCTTCCTGGATTTGCATGTCTATTTCCTTCACCAAATTAGGGAAGTTTTCTTTAATTATTTTTTCAAATAGATTTCCAATTTCTTGCTCTTTCTCTTCTTCTGGCACCCCTATGATGCAAATGTTGGACCTCTTGAAGTTGTCTCACGGGCTGCTTACACTTTCCTCATTGTTTTGGATTCTTTTTTCTTTTTGTTGTCCTGATTGGTTGTTTTTTTCTTTCTTATGTTCCAGATCATTGATTTGATCCTTGACTTCATCCACTCTGTTGTTGTTTCCCTGTAAATTGTTCTTTATTTCAATTAGTGTATCCTTTGTTTCTGACTGGATCTTTTTATGCTGTTGAGGTCCTCCTTGAGCATTCCTTGAGCATTGTGACTTTTGAAAAAATAGGTTGGATTGTAAATTATTTCCAATGTCCCCCAGAAACTTAAGAGTTTCTTTACATGCCGACAGCAGCGTTGTTGCGGTGAGCCTTCAGTTTCCCAGGCTGTAGAGTAAAGATTAGGTGGTGCAGGTCCCTGGGGGCCCGTTGGAGAACGTGCTCACAAAACCTGCCAATCCCAGACTGAGTTCTAAAGGGAGAAGCATGCGCATTCTGACCCCACATGAATGTGAGGTGGTTGGAAAGATCTCTGAGAACGTGCTGACAGTGTGTGTAGTACTGGCATGTTAGTGAGCTACAAGCAAAGAGTCGTGTGGCCGGAGCACAGCATGCCAGCAGTGGCTGGGCTAAGGACACCGGAGGAGTCAGGAAAGAGACAGAGGCCCTTCCAAAGACCTCGTGCATTCTTCTACAGCTGTGGAGAGCACTAGAAACATTTAAAGGGCTCTGTGGATTGAAATTCGTGAAGGTGACTTTGACAGGAGTTTAGTAGATTATGGTTAGGCAGACAAGAGGGGATGGGTTCCCAAAACAAAAAGGTTATTTCCATAGCTTATATAACATGATTATGCTCTGAACTCAGGCAGTAGCAGGTGGAGAAGAGAGGCTAAGGGGTATAGTTGGTAGCACTTACTCGTCACTTGCTTATACAGGTAGAGTCAGACCTGAGGGTGATTCCTAGGCTCCTGGCTTGGGCATCCAGGTGGATCCAGGTACCATTAATCAGGATTTGGGAAAAGAGGCCGGGGGACAGGTTTTGTGGGGAAAGTGCTAAAACTGGACGTAGTGGGGGAAAAGATTTTTCTTCCCGGAAGTACTAGGACCACTGGTGCTTCATTCCGTACTCCAACTCAACTCTTGGATAATGAATTTCTATCTCAGCAAAACATTTTTTTTTCTGAAATTAAATGTATTAACTCTTACAAAGACCATGGGATAAATAAGGCTTTGACTGGACAGAAAAGTGAGGCAATTCCAAAGAAAGAGTCTTCCTAAAAGTTTCTGGCTTTGTACTTCCTAGCACTGCCGTGGGACGAGGTTAGGGTTTGTGCGGTGGTGTCGGGACAAAGCAGCAGCACCGTCCATCCTCAGGTCTGCGCCTGCTGCAGCTTTTGCGCTCTGTCTGAGGCCGACATCACAGATCTGTGAACATAGAGTGACTGGGGTGGGGCGGGTGTCCGGTGCTGACTGGTGTCACAGGGTAACAGCAGCAGCATGGGCCAAGTTTCTAACTGAGGGGGAGACGTTTCCTTACAAGGTCTGCCGGAAGTATGTGGCATTTACAAGACTCCCTAGAAATGAGGGCTAGAAGTCAGAGCTTCGGGGCTGCTACATTGGGAACTTCTGTGCTTTCATGATTCTAGACTTTTAGGTGCCTTCAGATGTGTCATTTCTAAGAGACTAAATTCAGTGGTACGGGGTGCCCACATTCCCGTTTATTTTGTATTCACACTGCTGCACAAGAGCCAAATCAGCTTATAATTCTGCAGGCACTCATGCTGGCCTCGTCCGAAAGAGCAGCTTTTGCTTTTCCATGGGTTAATAGCTTTGGCTTTGGGAAAATGTTCCAAAAGAAAATGTTAGGCTGGTTTTTTTCCTTTCCCTAGCCTACCCCCTCCAAAAAAAAAAAGAGGAAAAACAAAAATCTTCCTTTAAGTAAAAACGTGTGTAAGCATTCTAAAATTGATCACATAAAGCAGTGATTTCCAAATTTTTTAAGGAAAATGACATTTTAACATAAAAAAATTAGGAAAGACATGATCACATAATCCCTGAAAAAAGAGAGGCCTTATATTTATTAGTCAGGGTTCTCTAGAGGAAGAGAACCAATTATGTCTGTCTGTCTGTCCGCCTGCCTGCCTGTGTCTGTCTGTCTCTCGATTTATTTTGAGGAATTGACTCTTGCCCTCATGGAGGCTGGAAGTCTAAAATCAACAGGTGGGCAGCAGACCCAGGGGAGACTTCCTTCTCCTTGGGGCGAGGTCGGTCTTTTTTTTTAAGGTCTTTAGTGGATGGGAGGCCCACCTACATTACGAGGGTAATCTGCTTTACTCCTAGTCCACTGATTTAGAGGTTAATCTCACCTAAAGAGCACCTTCACAGAAACATCTAGAACTATATTTGACAAAATAAACATCTGGGCACCATGACTTAGCCAAGTGGCCACCAAATTAGCCATCACAGTCACCTGCGTGGAGCAGATCTCGCACCGTGAAAGACTGAGTCATGCCTGTGTTTCTCATTCCCTGTGGTGGTGAAACTTCCCCGAGACCATGCTGGGCCAGTGACTTTTGAGTGGGACTCACTGTGCCAGGAAGATGCGTGTGGCCTCGCTGTGTTTCTTCTGGCCACAGCGGGGGCCCACACTCGCTACACTCTTGTTCTGCAGGACCCATCTTGAAATTCTTAATTTCTGAACACAGGACCTTCATCTTAATTTTGTACTGGGTCGTCAAGTTACATAGTGGACTCTGTCCACACCTTTGGAAATTCAACTTATATACCCATTCAGCAAATAGTCATGTCTACATGCCTGTCCCAGAGCTGGGTGCTGGGGACTCCACAGGGAGCAGAAGCAGACACGATCCCACAGGGAAGGAGCTGACAGCCCATCGCTCTGGCCTGCTCCAGCCTGCCAGGGGCAGGGGAGATGTATTATGTCTTCAGCGGCAGTCAGGAAAAAAGTGCATAGGGTAGACTGACGACGTTTTTACAAAATTAACCTTATTTTTATTGTTTTCCTAACAGGTAGAGGAATCATCTCCACAAGTGTCTTCCAAACTTCAGAACTTGAGACTAAATAGTTTGACCCCCAGGCAACTTTTCAAACCCAC
This sequence comes from Macrotus californicus, assembly GCA_007922815.1. Taxonomy (NCBI): domain Eukaryota; kingdom Metazoa; phylum Chordata; class Mammalia; order Chiroptera; family Phyllostomidae; genus Macrotus; species Macrotus californicus. The sequence goes on along the minus strand of VMDR010002067.1, from coordinate 22,439 downwards.
AAGTAATCAAGAAACTTAATTTTCCTTCCGATTACTCAAAATAATTGTCTATTTTTTTTATTCAATGCAAAGTGAACATAACTTCAAAGTATCAGGATGAAAGAGGATGTCTGTAACTGGAGTTTAATTTTAACGTGTTTGTATTATAGATGTTTTAAACTCTTTTGATCAAAGAAAACCTTAATGATTTCAGTGTCTGTCATGAGAGCAGGTAGCACTGAACATAAATGACAGAAAACTGCCATATTTTTAGGATAATGCCTTCTTAACTACCATGATCATTGTGAGCGATCTTCACCAACAGGGTGAAGCAGTGGCAATGAGAAAGTGGAACCGCATTTCTTACTGACACCAGTGCCGGGGGGTTATGTCTTCTGTGAAGGGATCACCTCCCGAGGCTGCCATTTGCTCCGTCACTACGGCCAGGCTCTACCTCATCTGGGGCTTTTCCTGGAAACTCCTTTTGAGTTGGGAGCACACCATGTCTTGTTTTCTGAATTTGAAATGTCATTGACCTGAGACGTCGGAGCCGAAGCTATGTGAAACTCACGCATCGCACGTGATCGCCACTGCAGCATCAGCTCACGCTTCCGCCATGTCACGTGACTATCATTTGGGGGGCACATTGCTCTGAAGATACTCTATAGTGGCAGTATTTTTTCTCAGAGTGATTTCTGTTTTTTTAAAGTTTTATTTATTGTTAAATGGTAAAAGTAATAGCTAAGAGGGAAGATTTACCTGATCCTCCAATGTTTTAAAAACAGCCTTATTGAGATATAATTCCCATACAATTCACCCATTTACACAGTTGAGTAGCTTTTAGTGTATTCACAGTTGTAATCAACACCACAATCAATTTTAGGATATTTTTATATGATCACCCAAAGAACTGTTGCACCTGTTAGCTCTAATACCCTCCTCCCCTCTAGCCCTGGGCAGCTGGTAATCTACTTTGTCCCTGCAATGTGCCCTTTGTTATGACTTCTTTGATCTAGCCTGATATTTTCAGGTTCCCCCAAGTTGTAGCATGTTATCTATCAGTGCATCTCTTTTTTTAAAGATTAAAAGCAATCACGTACAAAGAGCTGGCATTGTTTCTTTTATCGGTTAATCCATTCAAGGAAGATCACTCGGTCCACCTTGATGAAGCCAGCACCCTTTTTGTACTGATGGAAAACTGGCCGCATATACTGAGGTCGTATTTCCACATCAGACTGTGGGTTTGAGCTGATGTGACAAGGTCAGGAACCTGGCCGAATTTTGCAGGTGGCTCCTGCAGAGCCACAGGTGGCCCATCTCCCTTTCAGTAGTTCTGCGAAGCAGAGAGGCCCTTCATCTGTTTTTATTTCCAAGTAATGTTCTTTTGTAAGGATATGGCCCACGGAATTTATCCATTCACCAGCTAAGAGACATTTGGGTTATTTCCCCCTTTTTGCTATTACAGCTAAGGCTGCTGTGAACATCTGTGCATAGGTTTTTGTGTGAACATGTATTTTCATTTCTTTAAGGTATAGACCTAGCAGTGGGATTGCTGGATGACATTCTAACTCCGTGTTTAAAGCTTTGAGGACCTGACAGACTGTTTTCCAAAGTAGCCACACTGTTTTGTACGTGTACCAGCAGTGCATGAGGGTCCCAGTTCCTCGTGTTGTACGTGTACCAGCAGTGCGTGAGGGTCCCAGTTCCTCGTGTTGTACGTGTACCAGCAGTGCGTGAGGGTCCCAGTTCCTCGTGTTGTACGTGTACCAGCAGTGCGTGAGGGTCCCAGTTCCTCGTGTCTTCTCCAGCACTTGCTATTGTCTGACTTTTCGATTACAGCCACACAGAGGGTGTAAAGTGGTATGTCTCTGTGGCTTCCATTTGCATTTGCATTTGCCTGTGGTAATGATGTTGGCCATCTTTTCATGTGCTTATCGGCCATTTGTTCTTTCTCTTAGAAGAGATGTCTATTCAGACCGTCTGCCATTTTATAAATTGGGTTATTTTTATTATTGAGATATGAGTTTTTTATATATTCTGCAAAGAAGCCTTTTATTTGAAACAGTATTTGCAAACATTTTTTTTTTTTTTTTGCATTTTGTGAATCTGTTTTCACTTTCACAAATTTTTCTATCATCTGCAAATGGAGAAAGTTTTACTTCTTTCTTTCAAATCTGGGTGCCTTTGATTTCATTCGCTTGTCTTACGGCCCTGGCTGGAACTTCCAGCCAAGTGTTACATAGAGGCGGCGAGGATGGCCACCCTGGTCCTGTTCCTGTGAACCCTCGGGCTCTGCAAGGCCGTCTGCAGGCGTGAAAGTGCTGGGACCCCAGGTGCAGTCTGCTCCTAGTTCATGCAGACTTCCTTCACAGCAGGCACGTGATGCTCCCCGAGGCGGGTGTGCCCCCTGAAGTGAGTGTCCCTGTGTGCAGGCTGTCTCAGCACCTTCACGTGTTTCACATCTTGTCCTCAACAGACCCGGGTGCAGGTGTGACCTTCACTGTGACTGGTGGGGAAACACTCCGGTCAATTTCACACCACCAGTGGGCTGGAATTCACACCCACATCTGAGTTCAACACCTAGGCTCTTCCCACTCTTCCACGCTGCTTTTCAAGTTTAGGGCAACACCTCTGCCCTTTAAAAAATCATGTCGCAATCAGCATTGTGTAAGGCTCAGCCTCTAGAACATGAAAATTTGATCGAAGCTCCAAAAAAAGTGCATGTCATATTATTTTGGCTTTTTAAAATCACTGTTTATTCCATTTGGTAGAGGATTTTTTTTTTCCATACAAATATTTGCAACAATTTTGAATCCCCCAAAACCATACATAGACGATAAATACCATGCTATTAAAGTATTAAATTTGTACAAAAATACTTTACAGTTTAATACTTGTTTGTTACAAATAAAAATACATATTTAAGTGACTCATGATCTTTTATTTTTTTAACATGATTCTGCTTTATACTCCCTTGCCCTGGCGGTCCTGAAATGTGATTGAAATAATATATTTCTTTTCACAAAAAGAAAGGTGAACGTTTTCCTTAAACAAAGGACACAGTGCTCAAGTGCTTCATCTAAGCGGCGGTTTGAGTTATTGACCAAAATGGACATGTTTGGAAAATAACTGTTTCAATATGGAGGTTCTATAATCAATATACAGATCTATTTGTTTTATATTCACCAAATAACAGTTATTAGTGTAACTATTCAAAGTATCCAAACAAATGAAAACAGTTGCTATAACAAACATTAACTGCAACTGTCACAGTTTATTGCTTTGAGGGATGGTAATAATTGGCAACGCATTCTGTGGGAAATGTATTTACAGTTTCGGTGAGTGGCATGGCTCAGAACTAAATGCAGTCCGGTGTCATTTCTAAGTACATGTGCTGTGCACCCCTCAATGGACCCAGTTTTTCAAACATGTCGAGCAAGATGAGTTTGATTTGCCTATCATTAAGATAAACCTTTTAATAGACTTAATTCTTAAATTCCTAGTCCTGAATTTTAAAAATAGGATAACTAACTCAGTGTTACTAAACACTCTAATTCATTATCAGAGATTTTCTGCCATTAAAAATGTGTCCTTAAAAAAAAAAACAACAGGTCACAAGACATATCCTGTTTGATAATTTGTTGCATAGGGAATAGCATACATCTTAGTTAAAATCATTCCTATACTTGGGCAAAACAGTTACCACCACCTATTAGGATCTCCTGCGTGCATCGTTGCTGAAACAGTTTAAGATAATTGCGTCCCTGCACCCCTCCCCTAGCGGCAGCCAGTCCCAGCAGTCACCAAGCTCGTCCCTCCAGCAGAGCCAGCTTAACGAAAAGCCTTGTTGGTCAAGTTCTTACATTAATGACTTCATAGTAAGAAACTGATTTCAAAGTGAATTAAGGAAATTATCATAGAGAATATTTTTAAACAGACATTTTTCAAAAAGCGATAGGAAGATGAACTTGTAAAAAAGTTCCTCCGATGTTCCTTGTGGAGGGATGGCCTACCTATTTTTTCTTTTTCTCTACCATTGGGCTTGGCAGGGCATCGTCTGCCAGACACCACAGTGGTCCCCCAAAAGCAACCTCTTCTACTTGGAAAGGGAAGTGAACATGAGCCAGAGAGAGATTTAAAAGACCCCTGTGCTTGCCGTTAATGCCACGTGATTATCTGTGCTTCGAAGGTCACAGAAGTCCGAAAGGGATTTGTTTAGCACCATGTAGACACTGTCTTTTGTCCTGCTTTATGGAAAGCGTCGCTATAAGGTGTTGGTGGGCTCTCGGATCTCCAGATTGCCACCGTGGCCGGGCTGTTGGAAGAAAGCACTGTTCTGTTCACTCCATTCTCCAGGCAGAGTCTGTTCCGTGGATTTCTGTGGAGCCAGTGGGTTTCTGCTAATAACCAGGTCCAGCTTGTTACCAGATTCTGCGATGAGGGGCACAACGAGGCAGCAGTCAAAGTCTCTCGTTCGGACGTGGTTAACCTAAAAGGTCAAGAAGAGCCACTTTGAGTTATTGTTCTACTCAAAATAATTCCCCAAACCCAGGGTCTGGTTCAGGCAGGGCGGAACACGTTGCCTCGAAGGTAGTTAAACCAGCACCTCTACAGAGAGGTCCAGCCCTGCGCTGACCACACCATCACGAGCTCACTGGCTTCATAGTCTCTGCTAATGTCCCTGAGTGCGGGGGACAAGGACACATCCCAGCAGCCCCCTGGTGAACAGACTGCCTCGCTCATAGCAGGTGCTCCAAGACCTGAATGTTAGTTACCCCGTTCACAGACGAGGAACACGAGACGCAGAGCAGTTAAGAGATTTGCCTTCCAGAAGCAGTTGGTAAGTGGTCGAGCTAAGATGTGATCGCAGGCAGTCTGGTTGATTCCAAAGCCTGTGCCCTTGACCATGATGTCGAACTACCCCCCATAAGTGGCCCACCCCCTCCTCAGCGTTTACATGGACTCACCTGCTACCAGTTCTCCTTGTTCTTCACCATCAGAAGTTTTCGCAATCTACATGCTGCTTTCATTCTTTGACTTTCCATTCTCTCCCCAGCGGACCTGACGCTCATGTTGCACAAACGACCCCACCGTGCAACACAGGACTCGGGTCTCGGGCTATCATTCTCTTCTGGCTTCAGCATTGGCTGCTCTTAACACCTATCCCTCCTTAAAACTCTCTTTCTTGGCTCCTAGAACACTAGTTTGTACTGATCCTCTTACCATTTTAACTTGCTTTCAGTCCTTTCCTGCCTTTATTTCTTCCTTCCTTTAAATTCTGTTGTCCTTAGAATTTTATCCTCGGTTCTCCCCTCTGTAGGACTGTAAGACCACCACAGGCAACTTTATCCGAGCCCATGCCTTCAGCACCCTAAATCTTTAGCGCTAGCTCTAGTGTCTCTCCTGAGCAACAAAGCGAAGCCACCTGTCTGAGGGCTCTGCCGGGATGCGCTAAAGGTACTGAAGACTCGGGTGTGACGCGGCGTCTTACCCATTCCTGCCTGGTCTCCTCTCCTGTGATCTTCCCCTTCTCCACCTACCCCAGGGCCTCAGTAGTACTATTGCATTCTTTCTAAGTTATAAATTATGTCATTCTGCTTAAGAAATGAATACTCCTCCAGAATAGAGTTCAAGAGCCTTATCATGACATTTACAGTTCTTCACAGTCTAAATCCAGCCTATTTTTAAGGCCTCAGTTTGCATCAGAACAGGTATAGCTACAATAACTCTCTCAGAGAGTGAGTAACTTGCCCATAGTTATTCATCAACTGTAAAAGTGCCCATGGGAACAAAAAAAGTGTCCCATACATCTAGGACAAGACTAATTGTTCTACTGACACGGCAAAAACGATCACCAGAATTGGTTTTAAAACTACCTAGTGGATCCATGAGCACTTGCTTCAGTGCAGGCACCTCCGTGCGACCTCATGCTTCGAAAGTCGGCTGCTTGGCGACAGACTTGCTCCAGCGCAACACACGTGCAAGACTGATGCCGACGCTCTCCTTCTGCAAAGTGCTCTCTTCCTGAGAGCTGCACGGGACCTTGCTGTGCTCAGTGGAAACACACCTGACCACGGCAGGACTCCATTCAATGAACAGGGTTCAGCTCTGTGGTTTCCAATGCTGTGTTAGCTACTAGGGTACCAAGCACTGCACAAGGGCGAGTGGGAGAATAAGGTACTGGCCCCATCCTCAAGAAGTGCATATTCTGCTGGGGAATGTGTACCGGGAAACAGGCAATTTCAATAACTGGTCAATTCTACCAAAGCTTCTAATCTAGGTTCGATGCAAAGGAGGAAGGATGGGCATTGGTCCAGGAAGACTTAGAAGACTTAATTAAAGCTCCACCCTCAGGCTTACCTGTAAGAGCCTGTCGTAGGGCTTTAAGCCACCGAGGTCCCCTGGCCCGGCTGCGCGAATGTTTTTGACGTACACGCCTTTCTCCAGCAGGCCGTCTGCCACGCTGAACCCAAAGTCCTCCATGTCAGAGCTTTTGTACAAGGTCACCTGAAAAGTGAGGAGGGAACATTGGCTAGGTTGGAGACTTTGGCCTGTGACTCTTCTTGACGATCTTCTCAAACCCCTTTCATAACATGACATAAAGTAATATATTAGGCAGCTCTCCTATCCCTGTAGCTTCCCCCTGCTTAAAAACCAAGAATATCCTTGGAATTTATAAACTTCCACCCAGAACAGAAAAATAGGAGAAGGAGAAAAGCTGGAGAGTCCTGGTGGGTTTTTGTTGTTGTTTTTAAAATAGCAGTTCTCAGGTGTGTGAAAGTGAGGGTTTCACTAGGGCCAGTGGACTTCTCTGTCTTCCCTAGTGCTGGGAGCGGCCAGGGCAGACCCTCGTGCTGACGGGTGCCAGAACCAAGCCAAGGACCCTTCCTTCCCGCCCACCCCAGCCTGGGGCTGTGCTGGGTGCAGAGCTCGGCATTTCCTCTCCCTTTGAAGAAGCCCATGAAGCCCCTCATTTTATTTGCTGGGGTACCCCAATCGGGACTTCAGTAACATTGGTTAAAAAAATCCTGAAAGTGCTCCCGTAACAAACACCTTGCCCTGGGGCCTGGCTTCAACAGCGCCCTCAGCAGGTGAGCAGCTCAAGGTGTTCGACCTTCTCAGCTCCGGGCCACACCTGGTTCTCTCGGCACCTAAGACCAGCTGCCGCCAATTAAAGCTTCCCCAGTGTTCATGCCTCCACCTGACCGTCTGCACAAGTGAGTCTGAGGTTCTCTCATTCATCAACTCATTCATACTTTCAGCCAGTGTGGACTGAGTTCCCCCCCATGCCCTACGCACAGTTCTGGGCGCCGAGAAACAGCAGTGAATGAAAGAGCCTGCCTTCCAGAGGCAAACACACTAATATGTTATGTTCACCCAGCCCAGTGCTGGGCACTGCCAGGTGGCATGCTCAGCACTTCGCACTGTGTTTAATCCTCGCCCGAGGACATGCTTATTAATTTTAGAGAGAGGGGAAGGGAGGGAGAAAGAGAGGGAGAAAAACGTCGACGTGTGAGAAAAACATTGATCAGTTGCTTCTTGTATGTGCCCTGACTGGGGATGGAGCCCACAACCTAGGCATGTGCCTGGACTGGGAATCAAACCCGTGACCTTTCGGTTTACAGACGACACTCTGAGCCACTGAGCCACTCTGGCCAGGGCATGCCACACTCATTTAACACTTTAGGGTGCCCACCGCTTTTTCTAAGGTTTGTCAAATGCCCTCCACAAAACCTTATGTATACTTCAGACAGTGACTGGGGCTGATTTTTTACTCTTTGAGTTTAAAAGTATATAGTTTATTCTGTTTCTGCACAAATAATACATGGACACATTCTTGTAAAAGACTAAGAAGTTTAGAGCTACACAGGGCAAACTGTGACGACGAAAACTTTTAGAGCAGGTTTATTCTTTCATACCAGTTATTTTACTTCAGGGAGGTATGGACTGTGGAAGGAAACGAAAGGTGGTCAGTTTGGGGATTTTTAGTCTTACTGGACAGACAGGTACATCATCAGGCTGGCTGGGTCAGCGCTAGTCACCCCTGAGGCAGCCCTGAGGTTGCTGCCGTACTGGAGGTGGGAAAACGCAGTTTCAGGGAGGTCTGATAACGTGCCCAAGATCGGAAAGGTAACAGCTGGTGTGGCTGTGTCTGTCTGATCGCCTGTGACCAAGCACCTAACCCTTATCGCACCATCTCAACGTGCCTTATTTCACAAATTCTAAGGTACTCTCCATTTTTGGTATTTTAAAATCTCCAAAATCAGATTATGTTTTATAATCAATGGCATCTTAGAGCCCAGGAAATCAGGAGTCAACATACAGCACCCCAGCCTGGAAAGCACGGCTCTGACCTGAAGTGCCGACATTGCTCAGGCACGTGTGCAAAGGCAGAATCCCAGGCCCTGCCCTAGGCTGACTGAACGGGCACCTGCAGATCCCTAGTGATCTTGGTGCACACTGAGGTTTTCTCTGCGCGGTACTTCACAATCCATTGCTGCTATGTGTTCTGGAAGAGGAAGCAAGGAAACTAATGTTTAATGAGACAACATTCTTTGCAGGCTCATTACATGACTGTGTGTGAGTGTGTGGGTGTGCACATGCATGCACGCTTGTGCACACACCCACACCGGCCCCTACCATGTGCCAGGCACTGGTTTAAGGACTGAAGATAGAGCAGTGGAAAAAAAAAGACAGCAATGAACAAAACATAGCCTTCACGAGCCTATAATCCAGTGAAGACATCTAATTTAACCCTCCTACCGATCCTGCCAGAATCAGGTGGTAGACACAAAGTTTTAATCTGAAGTGACCTGATTTCTGGGGAAAGACCAATTTTATGGCATTCAGTTAAACGGAATAGTAAGCCCCATTTTACCACGGAAGGCATGCATGTGCCTATGCTCAGGTGTAGCTTAGAAAATCCCATGCCCCATCCGACATGCACCGTTGGACGCCTGGGGGGCAGTGGGTCAAAACTTCAAAAAGAGAGAGTAGTCTTCTCACAACCCCCCCACTCCCACCCCCACAGGGGTGGAGGAGACACCTTTCTTGGTAAACTGGGCTCAGGTAAAGCAGGAGAGGATGTGGAAGACGCCCCTTTCCAAATCCCTAATCGGGTGCCTGCCACACTGCAGGGTTACTATTTTTGTTGAGTAAATGAAAAGAGCAGTTCTCACATGGGTGAGTTTTGAAGCAGAACTGGCCACCACATGCTGTGAATGTGAACTAAGAGGGATTTAATTTTGAGGTTCAAGCCACCCACCCACCCCTGCAATCCTTCCTTCCTAGGAAGGGCTGGAAGTGAGCAAAGCTGCAGCCCCACGTAAATGGGGTGGATGGGGCTGGCCCCCACGAAGATCCAATGGTGACACCTTGTGGCCATGAAAGGTAAAAGCACGTCTGACAATGGAGCCAGGCCTGCCCCACTTAACAGCTGAGGAAGCCCCATTCTCGGAGGAACGGGGGAGAGGTGAGATGGGAGGTCTTCCAGCAGGAGACGCTGGACTTCTTGCTAACAAGGTCTGTGGGACTTGAGGGAGCAGATTAAAAAGCAAACAGAACGCTGCTGTCTCTACGAAGTTTGTGGAGCAGATCACACAGGCAGGGAAATGAAAGCTCAGGGAGGGTTGGAAAGTTGCCCAAGGTAAACAGATCGCAAGAGACAGGGGTGCTTCAGACTGAGATGCTCAGATCTTCCCATGGCACACTGCCTTATAAATACTCCTTTCAAAGGAGGATTTTCAAGTGCCTTTCTAGTTATGATTTTGCCATAGGCCATAGGACAGGAGAGCTCTGCCCCTCTTTCCTGACGTGGGCCTGGAATAACAGGGGGGTCTGTCATTGCTCAGTTGGCCAATGGATCTCGGGCATCTGCTCCACAGCCAGAGCCCAGGAAGGGCAGAGAGATAAGTGGCACCAAGTGATACCAACACTGGTCAGTGGTGACACATTATCCAAAACAACACTGGTGGATGTTAAGCAGGGCAGGTTAGTAGATGAAGGTCACAGCTGCTGACCAAGAGGCTTCGTTCTCCTGGGCCTTAGACTTGATGTATGTCTATGGTAAACTCTTCAGAATAAGAGGCTCGTAAGTGATTTAAATTTGAAAGTAATCTGTTTCTCTAGAAAGATTTCCTGAGGTTAGAAGAGATTGAATTTTAATAGCCAAGCGTATTGTTCTCCTGGAAACAGCTTAGAAACAGCACATAACAAAAATGAAATTATTTTCAAATGACACAAAAGATAAGATCCCAGAAATCAATAATTCACAAAACTGGGCAGCACAGCTGGCTGCTCTCAAAGCAGGAATAATAAATTGTGCCATGTACCTGCTGCCCTCTTGTTCCACTGGAGATTGGTAGCGGTTACTTCTGATTTATTTTCTGTCCAAAAATAATTCTAAGGGCTCTGAGATTTAGATCATATTTTTTAAAAAAATTTCTTCTACACAGAGGCAACCCTTATCCAGACACTTTCCTACACAAGATTGCTTTCAGTCCCCCAGCCACTCTGTACAGCTGGACCGTTCCCTTCCTACTGAGGGGGATGCTGACTCTCGAAGAAGTGGATGCACAGACTTGTCCAGTTAGAATGTATAAGCTCTAGAATTCACTACTAAAATATCTGACCTTGTTAGCTGAATTTGTCATGATTTTTTTTGTGTGTGTGGACACACAGTCTCCTAGCTGGTCAGGCAGCCTTTATCCATTTCCAACTGCCCAGCCAACTAAAGATGACAAATGCTTCACAGTGGCTGCATTTCTTCTCAGAGAGCCCTTTGTGGCTTTCCGTGGACATCCGCAGGCACTCCAGCTCACTGCTCCCAGAGCTCTTCGGGGTCCGCCCCAACCCATCCACATCAAGACTTATCTTGTAGGGTTCCTGCTCTGTGCAGACCAAAGGATGCTTCCAGGGAACCTGGACTCGACTTTTCTGTTCTGAAAGGGCCAATGAATATAACACTTGCAATGAATGTAACACTCCAGGCAAGGACACAGCGTCACAAAGCTCAGCTCCACTTTAACTCTTTGTTAGCATATGCTGCCGTTGCTTCTAACCCTCCTGAGCGTGGAGCTTAGGCGGGAGAGACAAGGGCTCACCACAATGCAAGCTGAGCCTTGCTTTGTACTTCTGTGCACGTCTGAACAATGTCCTTGAGGTAAAGATCAGAAACCCGATGCTTGCGTGTCAGTGTTGACATGTGTGGAATGCTTTCTCAGCAGAGCCAATGTCCTCACCTGGATGTTAAGGGCAGTTGTACCGGCCACCTTCAGCAAGTCACTTTGAGTGACAGCCATCCCCAGAAGCAGTCCCTACGTGTAGGCAGCCTCCCTATGGCTCAGCCTCTTGTCCGATGGCTTTAAGGACCAACTGACACCTGCTTCTCAGAGATGGCACTGGCTTTCCCATAAACCACCAGGCATGTGGGTTTGTTCTTGCAGGCACTGCTGGGGTAGCCTTTTCTGTTAAACCTGACAATGCAGTGACATCAGTTTTGAGAACAAGCCTACACTGCCTGTGGGCTGAAAGGAAAAACGAAGTATGGCCTTCCCAGTCGCGTTCCTCCAACCCAGGAGAAGTGACATCGGTTTTCACCACGCCAGCTCACGGCCTGCAAGACCAGCTGGGTCAGAGAAGGCAGCCGCTGCCCTCCTGCCTGGGGAGTCTCCTTGGCAGGGGAGAAGAAGAGACAGCTGCTTCACGCGGTGCCTCCTGCTGCTCCCTGGCAAGGCCATGGCACATGAGCTTGAAACATGGGGCCCGGCAGTGAGAGAATCAGCATAAGTATGAGCGAGTCTGGGGCTGACAGGGCCCTTGCAGAACCGCATCCCACCCCAGAGAAATTCAGGGTTTCTCCTTTCATCCAGAGCACCTCCACGGCTGTCATTTCCCCTCCTATCAAAGAGGGAGGGATTAGATCATTCCCCCAGGTCTTCAGGCAACCAAACCAGGCCACAGGCAGTGGACGGACACCTAGTTGTTGTCAGCTCTGTCCCTGGCCCTTCCCATTTGCCCAGCCACCATCAAGTCAGCCAGTGGTGGCAGCCTCCCTTCAGGCAGCTTTGCCCAGGACTGGCTGCCGGTTACGCGCAGCACCTGCCCCTTGGCTTTTGCCTCGGCTCTCTGCTGCCAGGTCTGCCCTGGGCTGGCTCTCCTCTAGCTGTTGACCCTTCCCCATTCTCTCTGCAACTTACTGACTGTCATTCCCTGCAGGTATATGGATAAGATGTCCTGATCACCATTCCAATGTGTGTGCAGGGGCAGGAGACATTCCCCCACGCCCCCAGCAATTCGGCTCCACCGGCTGGGTGTCCTGCAATTTAACTCAATTCTGGCACGATCGACATGAAGATAGTATCGGATCCCAGCGGTTCAGGGCTCAGTCTGACGAGACTGCCCCAGCCCCTTCAGAGGCCAACTGTAGGTCTAGGTTATCACCTTAGGCTTCCGACCAACTGGCTTAGGTCAGAGGTTCCAACAAGCCCCTCCTTGCCAGGGCAGCTCACAGAACTCAGGAAAACACTTTACTGACTAAAATACCAGTTTAAAACAGACGGATATAACTCAGGAACAGCCAGAGGGAAGAGATGCAGAAGGCAAGGTCTGGGGAAAGGGTGTGCAGCTTCAAGCCCCCTCCGAGGGCACCACTCTCCCCATATCTTCATGTGTTCACCAACCCGGAGGTTCTCTGGACTCTCCTTTCAGGTTTCTGTGGACTCTGGAGGCTTCATTACTTAGGCTGACTGAGTGATTCATCGGCCATTTGTGATGACCTCAACCTCCAAGCCCTCTCCCCTCCCTCAGCCTTAGGGGCTGTCCAAAGGTCAGTCACCTTAATAGCATGACAAAAGACACCCTTGTGCTCTCAACACTTAGGAAATTCCAAGGTTTTTAGGAGCTCTGTGCCAGCAAGGACAAAGAGCCAATATGTATTTATTATAAATCACAGCATCGCCATGGGCTTCTGTGCTTCAGGGGCCACCTGCATCTCTGGGTGGGAGATTTGCCCTCCACCCACCCGCCAGGCCGGTGGGGGTCCAGGCCTGGCCCACTGCGGTTCAGGAAGGACAGCAAGTTACAGCTGACCAAACGCCTCCTGCATGGAGCACTAACAGTCTGGATTTCATGTTCTCATTCCAGGGATGGCCGTGGCCTGACACTATGAAGACTCAAACAAGGGCGGAGCTCTGTACCCCATGTCCGAGAAAGGAGGCGGCGTACGCTGGCTGGACACGATCGAAGTCCTAGCTCTGCCGGACAAGCAATGGGGCAGAGCGACGTGGGGCAGGATGTCGGCAGGCTTCTCTCCAGGGAGCCCGACAGTCGGGAGAAGGGGTGACCGTCAGGGAGCTGGTAAATGAACATCTCATGGGTAACAGGACTATGATCTGTGAACATATTTGATCACAACAGAGACACACGAAGACATCACAGATGGAGGATCAATCCCTGGGCCAGAGCGAGACTTCAGGGACACTGAACATTTCTGAGCAGGAGGGTGCTGGACCCCTCACAAGGGATGAGACATGTGACCAGAAAGCGAGACATGGGCCCACTAGAGCACTGTCTAACAAGCCTGCCGCGGGGTCGCCGGTGTCCGGGGACTGCAACTCTGACTCACCGGTCCTATTGCTGCGGCAGAGCTCCCACTCAAAGTGATACGATGCAAATTGACTTGTCCGGTCAAGATGCAAATGAGTTCTTTCCACTGGAAAAGATAGCCCCAAAGGCTTTGCTTTTATTTCCCTACTGCCATTGAGCAGCTTTATCGTAACTAGGAAATCTCACTCCATCATTCTTTTTCCTTTTTTACCCGTGGACTGAAAAATGTGTGTGTGTGTGTGTGTGTGTGTGTGTGTACACAAAAAAAAAAAAACCCAAAACTCATTTGCATACAAATTACATTTTTTACATTTTGTAAAGTTGTTTTAGTGGCATCAAAGACAAGGGGAACTGATACATTTTGAGGACGGTCAGGGCTGGATACCATTAGTCATATAAAACGTACAACCTAAATTCCAACCCTTACCCTACTCTTCCGTGGTCCCTCTCCATGTTCTGATTCTCAGCTGCCCTGTTTCATGGGGAGAGAAGGTGCTGGCCCACTGATGCAGCGACCAGCAACTAGACACACACGGCTGTCTTTGTACATAGATTCCCACTCTGGCTGACACCTCCGCCTCTGCAGGCTCTGAGGCAGCTGGCTGAGCCTCCTTTCAGTCTGGGATCCCGAGGAGATCTCATTTTCTGGGTTTCTGACAACATATGGCTTTGGGGAGACTGACTGACGGTGACTGCACCAGGGAAAACGGTGTTTGTGAAGTCTCTCCTCCAGATACTGGTTCTGACCCTTCTCTGTGAAGGGAGCAAACTGGGGTTCTGGGAAGCGATAGGGCTAATGACTGTCACGCTGGGACCAAACCTTGGTCTGCCTGACAGTGAAGCCCGTGTCCTCCCTAACATCGCTTCTCGTCCGGAGGAAGAGAAGCTGGATCCAGCCTGGTAGGCAAAGATTCAGTGTGCCGTTTGAGCCCCCGGTGACTTCCACAGTGAGATTGTTCCACACGAGCGGTTTGGAGGAGGCTGGGTGGGAGGTCTCACTTGATCTGGAGTGGCAACTCCGAATGTTCGGTGAAGAAAGAGGCATGTGCCTGGGTAAAATATGTATTTCCATTTTCTATTTCCTCCTCGGGCTGAGCCTCTTCCTGACTCCGGGGAGTATTGGAAAAGCTGCCATGAAACACCCCAAAGGGCACTCCTCCCCTTGGAGCACAGAGAGGAACAAAGGCCCCTCTCCAGTTCTCAAACAGACGGCCAGCGCAGAGGGAACCTGGCTGCGTCGGAAATGTTGATGGCGGCCAATGCAGCCACAGGAAATAAACAGGCTCCTGAGTGACTCAGATGCCACTTGAGTCATAAATAAAAGTAGATGCTGGAAAATTGTTTTAAAAACATTTCTGTAAAAAGAGAAATAGCTGCATACAAACACGGAATACAATTTAACTGAAAATGTGCGCGACAGGGCGCGGGAAATGTCAATGTGATTTTTTTTTAAAAGCCCAAATGCTCTGAATGTGTGGAACGTTCCACTCTACAGAATTTATTTTCTTTTTTCCATAAACTCTGCAAAGAAGTGAAGTTAGACTTCATCTCAGAAAGAGATGGAAGTGGCCCCCACAGGATCCTGAAGCTTCAGAAGGGGAAGAACGGCTATCAGGAAACTGCAGCTCAGGCCACGGGCTCCTCATTTGCAAAGAGGAAGAATTTGCGATGAGCAACAGGACCAACCAGAATTCATTTTACAGATAAAACTCAGGAGTTCCAGGGCCACGGATGCAACCTCAATTTTTTCACCTTGACACCAGATGGTGCCTCTGAAACAGAACCATCACCTCTAGTTAGCAAAACCTAAGGGAATGATACTCGATCTTTAGGGTACGGAGGAAACCACTGAAGAGCTTGCTAAAATGCGGATTGTCAGCCCGAAGTCCCAGAAAATGCTGGCCAGGTAAGTCTGGGTGGGGTTTAGGAACGTGCATTTTAACAAGCGCTCCGTGTGATCACAGTCAAGGTCATCAGAGGTTCACAGGCCAAACTTCTCTCTAAGGCTGCTGCCTACCAACTTTTGGATGAGGCCCATTAAAAAGCCTTGAGGTTAGCTTACTGCAATCACATGTTAACAAGAAACAAACAGAAAATAGAAAGTGTTAGTGTACAATGTTCGGATGCATTCACAGATGAGCATGGACTGCCACGTGAGATAGAATGTATCTCAGACTTTGACTCAGCCAAGAAAGTCTGACAAGCAGTGTTCTAAGGGGACATGAGTACCACTGCCCTGTGGCCTCCTCCTACCTCCCACTCCCTAACGAGGCACTAAACCATCAGGCAGTTACAACTTCTTCTCCCACCGACTGGGCCAAAAGGAGAAGTGGGTCTTTGTTTGTTTGTTCTCCAGGGTCAGGAAGGACAGCCAGCTTTTTGGGTTTGGGAATGAAAATGGACCCTGGAATCACGTGAAGGAAGACCTGCCAGGACCAGGTAGCGCGTGAGCTACAACAGATGATGTAAAACAAATAGAAACCACTTAGACTCTGACCTTGGGATTCTGAAGGCCTAAAGGAAGAGCAGGAATGGTGAGAAGGACTGGGTGGAAAATGGGGGGCAAACAATGGAGAGTAAGCTGAAACCCAAGAAACTGAAAGAAGCCCACACTTTATTCTTTCTGTATAAGATGTTAGCAATCCATCATCAGGAGATGGAGGTGCTGTTGCTTTTGTTTTTTTCTCTCCAGGAATGGAGATGGAGGCTTGCCAGCTTCTAGTGATAGAGGGAGTTCATAGGTGCTGGCCAGGACCTGAGCAGGTGCATAGCTTGTGCTCATGGAGACCGCTTTCACCAACTGTGCAGAATCGAGTGCTGTTCACCTCACCCGGCCTCTCCACTCCGGACTTTCCAGACCCTTGGGAATTCATCCACGAGGTTCATTTAGAAAAGTCCACCCAAGGGGCCCTGGGAACTGAAAACCAGCCTTCATTCCATGTGTCACGCTGTGTACACCATCTTGGGGTATTCTTGAGCTATGGGAAGGGATGTTTTCTAATTCCCTGGCCTTATTTCCACACAACCATACAGAAGAGCACCTTCTCCTCATTCTTACAAAGATTTCATACAGGCTGGCAGCACCCCGACAGAAGAGTCACTCAAATCTACCGAAAGGTCACTGTGCTTGTTCATGGTGTCAGGTGATTGCACAGAGTTCAAAAGACACCCACAGGCAAAGGTCTTTGCTCTGAGCCAAGTGACTTCTCTGAGGAGCAATTCTCCTCTCAAGCACTTCAAAACTGAAGAGTATTTTTAGCAACACACATGTGGATGGCCCATCAGAGTACCTGAATTAACTTACAAAGCAAAGAAACCTGAAATGTGGGCAAAACCACTCCCAAGAATTCCCTATCACCAGGCCACAATACCCAGGACCCCATCTACTTATGAGAGTCTTATTCTATTGGAGATCAATTCAGAAGGCAAGGCTACATGGAAAAGGCACTGAAGTGAAGGGAAAAAGCAGCATCCCATTTAGAAGGTCCAGCTGGTCCATCCGTGGCTGTGATGTAGGCCTCCCAAAGCACACACGGGCACGTAGCATTTCCAACCAGTCCACCCCTGCCATGCATTGTGCTGGTAAGTGGATGATGCATTCTGAAAAAATTTTTAACAGGGTCTATTTTCAGCCCAGGCACTTTTTAAACCTCAGCCATAATAATTTGCATGTCCAATTCACCATCATTATCTGTGCTAAATGCTTTTGGTGCAGGAGAGGAGGGGAGACGGTTCTTTCATATTCCTGGGCCATCAGTAATTTTCCCTGGAAGAGACTGCTTTACTCCGGAAGGAAGAACGACTCTGTTGTAGACTTGCTGTTTCCCTGTCCTACAGATCGGCTTAGTAAGCGTCTGCCAAGGAGGCCTATGGTGAGGGGAATAAATTATAGCACACAGTAGGCTTTCCATATATGTTGGTGTCCTTTCCCTTTGGAGCTGAAGGGGGGAGGGCTTGAAGCATGCTCCTCTTTGCCTGGGACAGTGGAGTTTTAGAGAAGAGGATGAGACAGTGTTCCCAAATTCCTGAGGGAATTAGGAAGGTCCAGCCCTTTTCCTGGCACAACAGAATTAGCATTGACTATGCAGCTTCTGCAACTGAAGACCCACGAGAGTCCTTACGACCTCCCCCTGGTGTTTGTCAGTTAGCCTGTGAGGTCCTGTGAGAGGGGTGTAGGCCAGTGTTTACTAAACAGACTAGTCAATTCAGGGTAACTGGGTAAACAACCTAATTTGTGGCATGGGGCTAAGTCTGGGTCACCACCCCAAAATGTCAGAAGCGCCTTTGTTTTTCTGAAAAGTTCTGTAATTCCTCAAAATGCACAAGGCTCCAATTTAAGGCTCTAGTCATGTTGGAATATTCTCATTTCCTCAGCACACCACAATCTTTGACATCCCTTTGTACATGGCTCATTTTGTACTTGGCCTGTCTCCCCATTCTCCACCTTCCTGCAGAATGAACACCTGCTTCTAGGAAGCCCTTTCTGTTCCTGAGTAGTGAGTGGGCAGGGTCCACCCTCTGTCCCCCCAGGCAGCCTCATCTTGCATCTGTTGTTAGACCTAGCTGCCCACTGTTTCCCAGGCCATGCCCATCAGACTACGTGCTCCCTGGGACTCACCACCTACCCTCTCAGTGAAGGAATGCACAGTACATGTATTAAATGAATGAATGAATGAATGAATGAATGAGTGGGGAAAGAATGAACCCAGAAATAGAATACCAAGTTCAGGACCCAACTTCCCACACTGTCCTTTCACCACATCCTCTGTCAGCTGTAGAATAAATACTTAGTTTTCATAGGTGGTGAGGGAAAATGAAGTCTTTAGTGGAAAAAAGGAGTAGCTGGCATGTCACCTCCTTTCAATCTGACATTTATTTGCCCTTCTGGGTAGGACAAATAATTAATTTTTAGTGAATAGATTATTAACAACATAGCGGTCTTGGCTCTCAAGAAAAATGGAGGCTATAAGTATCCATATATTAACAAAATAATAATATCCATGTATTAACAAAAGTAAAGCATTGGTTCTACAAGAGAAAACCGGAGATGCCTTTCACCACTGCTGTCCTTGGCCCAGGGTCCCATGAATACTGTCACATATACATGCTCTTTTTAAATTCTCCTGCAACTCAGGTTCATCTCTGTCTGCCATTGTGGGTTTTCCTCCGTGAAGGAAGGCAACTATCATAGCAGAGATGGAGCATCACTAGGGCTTACCCGGTCCTGACCCAAGACATCTAAGTTGTCCTGAAGAGACCTCCGTGTCCCCTGGCTGATGTAACAACCTGCTGGTGCCTGTAATTAAGGGCTAAGCTTTCCCATGGTACACATGAGCCCCCTTTTCAGTGAAGCTATGAGTGTACACATTTAGGGAAATCCTCTCCTCCCTTCCAGTGAAGTTGGAATGATAAGACCACTCATCAAAGCTCTGTGTGACACCGGAGCCTCAAACTTTTACAAGATTTTGGCAACAAACACATTTTTTTTTGATTAATCATTGCTTGATATCCAGTTATCTCTGTTTTACAGAATAATGTCTCAGAGGTCCTGTTGGGCGAACAATCAGTCTCTGCTGATCTACCTTTAAGCTCTGGATTCCTTCCTCTCCGAGCCCAGTACAAGGTCATGGTCATGCTTGTGTCTGGCGCCCAGGCTATGCGCAATGGCTAGTAAATGGGACCCTAAGGAAAGAGAAGAGAGCTTCCTGACCTTGTGCAGCTCCACAGGAGTTGGGGACACGATCTCCTTTATTTCGTGTTTCATTTTTCTCAGGGGGACGGACTTCCTGCCCACCTCTGAGGGCAGGGTGTTGCTCCGTGTGGTTTGGCTGTAGTGTGGCCGCGAGCTGCTCCGTTCCTGGAAGCTGGCCTGTCGCCCCAGCTGACTGCGAGGTGTTGGGGCTTCGTGATTCAAACTCATCGTGCTCCCCGACATGATTGTTGCCTGTGGCATTGACAATTTTCAGAAACAATTAAGCCATGGACAAAGAAAAGGATTGGGCTGCTCGACATTAAGCACATTTCTGCTTCTGCCCAGTCAAAATACAGTCTCTTCAGGGCATAACCAAAGGCTGGAGAATGGATGTACTCATTGTAGTATGAAAGTCTGGGAAAATGCTTTGCAAGTGCCATTTATAATGCACATCTCAAATCCAATTTAAGTGCTTAAGCTTTTGAGTTTATTTAATCAAATACCACCCCTGGCCATTCAGAGGCAAATTGAAAAGCTCTGATATTTTGCTTACTGTAAACTGCAGTTTAAGCATTAACTTTCCACTGAGTCGGCTCTAAAGATGGGGTTCACGAGGCAGCCTCCAATCTACCTTACGGAAATGAACCGAGAACTTGTCAGTAGAGACCAGGCTGCCTCACCTGTAGAAAACAATGGGCTGGCATGCAGCTATTGGTACCGGGGCAAGAGCTTCTACCCAAACCTCCTGGTCTATGGTCTTTCCTTTGGCCTGTGGCCCTGGCCCAGAGGCTTGCAGATCAGCCAGGTCTCTGCAGCATTTGGCATAGCTTAGTGTTTCTTAGAAATGGCCTTTGTTTAATGGGATCCTGAGAGAGGTAAAAGAATCACCATTTACTATGCTACTTGGATTCAGCCCTTTGCACAAAAGCTGTGAGACCTGGGTTGGATTTTATCAGTGATTGGGAAGTTTGTTCAGTGTCAAGTATGTTTTCTACATGATATATAGGGAACATACATATTATGCTCGTACAAGGAACAAGATTAGAAGATTAGATTCCCCAAAATGAGTGTCTTAGAAGGGAACAAAAGAGCATTTGAAACCAGTGTCATGTTGGGGATACCCGTTCTCATGGTTAGAGGATGCTGAAGTCCCGAAACTATGCCTGCATTCCTCAATATGACGGGTACATGCAGGTAAACCACCACTGGAGAATCTGCCGGGAATCCTGGCAACGGAAAACAAGTCCCAAGTCCTGCGTTACTAACAGGAAGTGATGGTTTATAGTGATGTCGATGCTAAAGGTACCAGTAACAGAAGTGTAATCTGTTGAGGGCTTAGAATGTATCTATCCATTTAAGACTCACAATAACTTTATGAAAAAAGCACTTTTATTCCTCCCACTTTACAGGTGAGGAAACTGAGGTACAAAGCTTGGGCTGACTTACCCAAGGTCACATGGGTAGTAACTGAGCCAAGGGCAGTACCTAAAATTACAGATCAGGAGGAAACACTGCAGAGGAGGCGGAGTGCTCATGTGTTCTCTAAGGTTTTGTAATTCCAACTTCACCCGGTGCACAGCTATAAATACACCATAAACAAGATCTCTGAATGACAGGCAAGTTTTAGCATACTTGTACACGTAACTATATCTCTGTTGAAAAAAGAAATAAGACAAGTAAACTCATTAAGATCCTAACTAGATCAGCTTTTTTAATGGTAATTTTGGAAAAGTAAATTGTGAATAAAATATTACTAGTCATTGAGCATTAACACACGCTAAGTACCGTTTATATATGCGTGTGTGGAGAATATCGTTTAATAATGTTGTGCGGGAGGTCGCATAATTATTGTATCTCCCCATTTCAGTCAAGGCAAGGGATGCCCGAGTAAGTTAAGCAACTCGCCCGAGAGTCTGGGATTGCAGCCTGAGCAATCTGACTCCAGAACCCTCCTTGTTCACTCCAGGCTGTACTGCTTCTCAGTCAAATATTAGGTTGAAACACATAACAATGACTTTTAGCAGATTAAAGCCCTAGTACTTAAACCAGTATGAATGATCCATGTTTTGGTTTGTGTTAGATACATTCCCTTTCACAAATAAAACCTTTGAATCACTAGCTCTGTTGGTGTTAGGGGACGTCCTTTTATTTTACAGCACTTAACTCGCATGTCCTTTCCCTGTTTAATCTGCGGTGACTGACAACTGCTCTCTTGCTGTGTGACCATCCCCCTACTGCCTCTTCCTACTTAGACTAGTTATTTACTTTGTTCACATCTATTTTGTTTTGTATTCATTTTTCATGGGACCAGCAGGAAACATGTTGGAAGTAAAATACTTAATCACTACAACTGGCGGACATTAGTTTGCTTTGATAAGCTTTAGTCACTTCAGAAGATTCAAAACGACCTAGGAAGGGTTCGGAAGGAAGCCATGACATATTATCAAAAGGCCTTTAGTTCAAATGTTCAATGGGTGGCTGGACGTTTTGTTTAAGATGAACTTCAATTGAATTAGTGACCTCTATGGAGGCCTATAAAAATTAAAACACAAATATACAAACTACAATAAAGAGTTAAAAGGTACTTTAAACTATCTAGGATTTGTTTGGGCTCTGAGAGTGATCTATTTCCTGTTTCTAATTTACACAATTCCTAATTTACAGTTACAATTTCCTTTTTCTGAGTTATCAGGGAGATAACTGATATATGCAAACAACTTAGAAGAGCTATGTTCCAGAGCTTTCTCTCTGACACTTAAACCTTCTTCCTATATTAAACAAAAAGTAGTTAAGGCAGTGTTTGCTGATCAAATGACAAATGACAAAACATAATAATTCATTTCTATTGAACATTTATTAAGTGCCATATAAACATTAGTTCATTATAAACCCATTTTAAAAAAAGAGATATATCTGATAAGACATATTAAGTAACTTGTCCAAAGTCTTAGTTAGAATTTTGCTCTTTTGTTGAAACTATGCAGTTTTCAGTGCTTAAGTTGAAATTATTGCTAACAATGGGGAAAATGACTAGTATAATTTTCATTTTCATTTCAATTGTAGTCATTTTTATCTTAGTTAATCTTCTACATTTGTTACAGTTATAGTAACTCTAACTTTTTAATACTGGGTATAAATTTCATAGGCAGGAACCTAGCTCAAA
>VMDR010002066.1:0-101814 GCA_007922815.1 Macrotus californicus | reverse complement strand
TGTCAGCTGATTTCTCAAAAGAAACCTTATAGGCAAGAAGAGGCTGGCAAGAAGTATTCCAAGTCATGAAAGGCAAGGACCTACATCCAAGATTACTCTATCCAGCAAAGCTATCATTTAGAATAGAAGGGCAGATAAAGTGCTTCCCAGATAAGGTCAAGTTAAAGGAGTTCATCATCACTAAGCCCTTATTATATGAAAATGTTAAAGGGACTTATCTAAGAAAAACAAGAAGATAAAAAACTACGAACAGTTAAATGACAACAAACTCACAACTATTAACAACCAAACCTAAAACAAAAACAAAAATGAACTAAGCAAACAACTAGAACAGGGACAGAATCACAGAAATGGAGATCACATGGAGGGTTATCAGCAGGGGAGTGGGTGGGGAGAGAGGGAAAAGGTACAGGGAATAAGAAGCATAAATGGCAGGTAGAAGATAGACAGGGGGAGGTTAAGAATAGTATAGGAAAGACAGAAGCCAAAGAACTCATATATATGACCCATGGACATGAACTAAAGGGGGGATGCTGGTGGGAAAGGGGGTGCAGGGTGGAGGGGGATAAAGGGGAGAAAAAAAATGGGACAACTGTAATAGCATAACCAATAAAGTATATTAAAAAAAAGAAATTTAAAAGCTAAAGAGAAAACTAGAAATCTCTATTTGCTGTACATAATGTCATATATGCATCTGTGGGTGTGTGCATGAGAGAGAGAGAGAGAGAGAGAGAGCATCCTTGTCTTACTAAGGAATTAAACCGACAGTGCCCAAATGAGTAATAATCATAAACAGATACAAGAAGAAATAGACATGATTAATAATATACATGTGAAAAGCAATCAGCCTCACTAGCAATTCAGTAAATGCTAATTAATATAAAATGCCACTCTCAATATATATATTGGCAAAGAATTTGGAACTGGGGCTCCCAAACCCCGGGCCAAGAACTGGAACTGGGCTGCACAGCAGGAGGTGAGTGGTGGGTGTGTGAGCAAAAGCTTCCTCTGTATTTACAGCTGCTCCCCTCTCACATCGCTACCGGAGCTCGCCTCCTGCCAGATCAGCAGTGACATTAGATTCTCACAGGAGCTCGAACCCTACCATTTGCTGTGCATGCTGGGGATCTAGGTTGCACGGTCCTTATGAGAATCTAATGCCTGATGGTTTGATGTGGAGCTGAGGTGGTGATGCTGGTGCTGGGGAGCGCCTGCAAGCACAGATTATCATCGGAAAGGTTTGACTGCACAGAGACCAAAATAAATCAGTTGTTTGCAGACTCATGTCACAACCCAATCAGTGAGTGGCAAGTGACAATTAAGCTGCATCTGGTGGAAGGCTCTAAAGCCATCTCCCCACCCCTGGTCCGTGGAAGAATTGTCTTCCACAAAACCAGTCCCTGGTGCCAAAAAGGTTGGGGACCACTGATTTGGAAATTGCCAAGGGTCAGGCCTAGCGAGGGTGTGATTCTTCATCTGGCACTGACCGCTGTCCTGCTGTGAGTGCAGTGAGTTAGTCCTTGTTGTCTGCCCAAGCTGGACGACTCCCTAGCTGCACGCTTCTGCTCCCACTCTGTTTTGTCTCCTCCCCCTCTTTGCCCAGGTGGAAACAACTTTTCCTTCACCTAATCCCTGTCACCATGTGTCTGTGACTCTCTTATAGCAGGTAGCATGAACCATGTGACTTGATAATATTGATACTAAAAATAACTATTTTTTTATAGTTGAGAAATCATGGCATTATGGTTATTGAATCTATTCAACAACTATCTACTGGGGCCAGGACAGCCAGGTAGGAGGCAGCTGCAATCATCCTAGTAATGCAGGAGAGGGATAGAGGTGGTGGCCCAGCAGGTGAGTGATGGGAGAGGGAGGAGGCTGGCCAGCAACGGCAGGGGCGCTGAGCTCTTCCCTGTCGGTGATGCCCACCTTTCCCTGCAACACCCCCCCACCCCCCCACCAGCCAGCTTTAGGAACTGGGTAATAATGACTATGCCTGAGTGTCTGTCCCCTGTGCACTCCAGGATGTCTTTGCCCCAGGACCCATTCCCTGGAAGCCTGTCTACTTTCCGTGCTCTTTCTTTCGAAGCACGGTTGACCCTAAGTGGTGTCAAGAGGGCTGTGCATCCTGTACCCTGGGGATGGGTCTTAATAGCAGATTTTCCTCCGTGGGCTGAAGACAGAGCAAGTCAGGACAGCAGGCCCCAGCTGAGAAACATTCCTGCAATGACCCCGCACTGCTGCTCAGCGAAGGCCCTGAGGCCCAGCCTGCCACCTCTGCGGAGCTGCTCTCGGTGTCCCACTGGGGCAATGTGTGCGCAGAACAGTTTCTGAAATCCTGTGCCATCCACTGTTATTTTAAATGGATGAGGATGAGGAAAGCCTCCTAAAGACAGACAGGGAAATGGATTCGAGTGCTCGCTTCCAGGGCCCTGAAAGTACTTTAGGCCCATGTCCCGCCTGCCATGTGCTTCTGGGTTATTGCTAAGGACGTCGTAATTTAGTGAAAAGAAAACATTACGTGTTTTGTACATGAAATGGCCGTGAAGCCCGCTGCCCAGTAGCTGCCCTCGATGCCCCTTTCTTTTCTTTTTCTTTATTTCCTTGAAAAAAAATTCTTTTTCTTATTTCAAATGGAACACAAACTTACTAAAAAATTTCAAAAAACGCAAACTAAACCAGCAAAAGGTGTAAACCGGTTGCAGTGCGTAGTGCAGACAACCAGGGCCCAAGCTGTCCTCGATGCGTGCTAACACCCCAGTGGGTGTGTCACGTGGTATCAGCTATGCTGCGATCCGCGCTGGTGCGGCTCCATCCGTGGCCCGCCAGCCGCGCCGCTCTGCTCGAGGCTTGCGGTAATCAAGACTTTCCATCCAGAAAGAGCACAACAGGTGTCTCGTTGTTAATAACCGAGTAGTGCCTGGGACAGTCAAAACTATTCCATGCACCTCTCCAAATGCCCTGCGTGAATAGAAGCAGAGGAGCAAAGCAACAGTATTGTGGGCAGCCTTGGACAGTGGGTCTGTGTCTTCCAGGTGTGATCCTTCCGCAGACACCCGGCTTCATGGTGACTCTTCCAGTCACGATCTGACACCCAACTCTGCCCTGGGTCTAATCTGTAACTCAGAGTCCCCTGGTTATCGTGTGTTTTGGTGGCCTTGCTGCATAGGCTCCCTTTTGGTTTCAGATTCCTTTCACTCACTTTTCCTGGACACTTTTCTGCATTTGCTCCCAGAAAATTTCTCAGAAATCGAAAGGGAGAGATGCATCAAATTGCCCAGGTAGCAAACCTAGATCAGACTCCCAGGCTGTCTACTGCTACACCCACAGCTCTGAGGCACAGGCTGGGCATTTTTGGACAACCCGTGGATGCACGAGAGGAGTCATGGCCTTGTGAACAGCAGGGATGGTTCACAGGTGGTCTCTCAGGAGGAGGCGGCCATCCCCTTCTCCTCCATTCTGCCCAGGTAGAAGCTTCTGGCCAGGTTTTCTCCGTTAGGTGAGCTCTCTGCCCAGGGGGGCCTGCAGCTCTCCCTGCCCCTCCTAGTCACAGAAAACTGCTCCCACACTGAACACTGAGCAGGTAAATGTGGAACAAACGCATCTGTCTGCTCAGGGTAGAGGCCGGGCAGCTGGCGGCTTGATGGGCTCCAACCACGAGTGAAACCGCGCCAGTGGATGCAGGGCCCGTTCTCCGGGGCGGGGGGTGTGGGGGGTGTGGGGGGGTGCTCAGCCTGTGGCAGGGAAACCACGTGATAATGAATCAAACTTCTGGAAGTTTCTGCCCACGTCCCTGTGCCTACTGGCTGAGCTCACTCTGAGTCTGTGCTCCTTAGATCTGCTAATTCCTTCTCTTCCTTTTCTTTCCTGCCAAAAATATCTGTTAGTCATAGCACACTCTTGGGCATTTAAAAGGACAGTGACAGAAGCACAGCCTTGCCCTCTGACAACAGGAATGATGACAGGCTTTGCTCAGTGGCCCTGGACATCAAGGGGTCCATATTCTTAGGTCACAGGGGCCCAGGGGAGCCCCAGCCGTGCCCAGGGGCTGAAGGGCACAGAGTCCATGCGTTCTGCAGTTAGAGCCTGGAGGTCTGCAGAGTTGAATCCTCCCCTGAGCTCAGCTGTTGAGTGTTTCACATGACTCAGGCCTGTTGTTTCCTCCTTCTTCTTCAAAATCTATATTAAAAAAAGATGTGCAAGATAAAGGTCCTGAGCTACAGAGTGTCCGCCCGCCCTCACCTCCCACACAGCTGTTTTCGTTTCCTGACTGGCCTTGCTCACGTGACAGGCATTTCTCATAACTGGAGTCAGAGGCGTGACCAGGCATTGTTAGAGATGCTTTGTTTTCTTGCAACATGGTCCCTCAGTACTCATCTTTAGTGAGCACATCACAGCCCAACAAACAAAAATTCAGGTTATTTCTACGTGTTTTTAAGCTGCAACGTTGCAGTGAAAAAATTTCGAGTTGTGTTGTTTTCTTTCTTTTGAGTCCAGGTATTAGGGTTGATGTGTGTCTCCTGACATAAGTTGACATCCTAACCCTGAGGACTTGAGACTGTGGCCTTATTTGGAAATAGAGGTCTTGGCTGAAGCACTCAAATGAAGAGGAGGTCATACTGGACTAGGGTGGGTGCTAATCCAATATGACTGGTGTCCTCGAAGCAGAAAACGCCATGGGATGACAGAGGGAGCGATTGGAGTGATGCGTCTCCAAGCCAAGGACTGCCAACCACCACCAGGAGCTGGAAGAGGCAGGAAGGACTCCCTGAAGCCTTCAGAGGGAGCAGGGCCCTGCGGACACTGTGGCTTCAGACATCTGGTCTCTAGAACTGTGAGAGAATACATTGCTGCTGTTTTAAGCCTCCCAGTGTGTGTGGCACTGTTACCGCAGCTCCAGGGAACTAACACAGACAGACCCCAAATCCGGTGTCCTCTCCGGGGTACCACATGAACCCAAATCTCACTGATGCGTCCCGCTGACCACGGGTGATCGTTGGCACCAAGCAAACTGTGCGGCCCCAGCCCTTTGGGGAGTGGGCCGCAGCTGAGGTAGAGCTTCCAGTGGGCTGCCCTGGGCAGGGCCTTGGCTTCCATCCAGCCTGGGCCAGCACAGTCCTCTGTGGAAGAAGGGAATCTGGAGTTCGCCCCCTCAAGTCAGCAGGGCGGCCAGCGGGAGTGACCGCAGGGCCCAGCTCCACATTCCTTCTCTGCATTTGGCCACGTGTCCTCAGCACACAGATTTGGAGTTCAGCCCCGTGTTGAGACACAGGTATGCAGCTCAGTGAGGCCTTAATTAACCCTCAGCTGGGCCAGGGCACCGCCTGCGCCTCGTGAACACAGCCCCGACATTTCTGGAACTCAGGGGTGCACTAGCCACTGAAGGTGGCCCGGGAGGCATGGAAGCCTTGATCGGGAGGTCCTGCCACTCAGGTGGGCTTGCCTCTGAGCGGGCAGTGTTCCCCTCACTACTTCACTGTGGCTGATAATGCCGAGCCTGAACCAACGGCAGTGATGACAGTGCCCCTCCCTCGGCTGGGTTGTGGCTTTGCTGTGTTGGCAAGTGCACGCTGGTGGCACAAAAAGATGATCCCCTGCCCGCCTTTGGGTCAGTTTCTCTCTCTGGGGCTAAATCTGGAGCTAAGCTGAAGGTATTAGCTGAGCCTTCAGAGATGAAAATCTCTAATAGCCCTGGGCCCCCCAGAATGAGGAGGCCAAATTCAGGCCCTGCCAGACCCGTGGATCTGCTGATCCTGGAAAAGACACTTCCGCATCCGAGGCCCAGGATTTTAGTCTCTGCTCAACCTTGAGGGGCTGGCCTCATTCGTACACAACAGATGGGGATGTAGGACGGGGCTCCTGAGTGGGGTCTTGGCTCATCCACTCAGCAGTTTGGGGACCCCACCTCAGTGTGACCCTGACACCCCTCAGCCCTGCCCCTTTCCCACCCTGGGGTGGGGGAGGGGAGAAGGTGTTAATGGCCAGTGAGAGTGAGAGGGCCAGGAAGAGACTCCAGACAGCGAGCAGAGCAGGTGTCTGCGATCCACTGCCGGGCTTTACAGCTGGAATGAACTTCCGAGGTGTCTGGTCCACCAGGCAGAGCTGGGTGTTCCACTACACAGCAGTGAGAGCAGATGGGGGGGTGGTGTCTGAGTCTCCCAAGTTCCCAGCTCTGGGCTTGGTCCCTGTCATGTGTTTGGGACGAAAAACCGCTGCCTATGGGATTAGTGACAAGGGGTGTTATTATTGAAATCTTGAGGAATTGGATTGCCCCAGCTGGGGTGGCTGGACAGTGCTTTCCCCCAGGGGTCATTCATGTGGATGGTGGCCATCCGTGGGCCACCCAGCATGACTTCCTGAGGGCGAAGCGGGGGCCTCCCCGAAGTCGCTGCTTCTACAGCCTGTGCTGGCCCAGAAATGCCACGTGCAGGGTGGGGAGCGGCTTTGGTGGACCCTGAGGAAGGCATTTGTGGCAGGCGCCGTGTCAGGAGAGAGGTGGCTGCCGGGAGGAAAGAGCCGAAGCACAGAGAGGATGAGCCAGGTGTGGGAGCTGGAGCAGGTGAGGGGAAGGAGCCCTCCCGGGGCCACCAGCCCGGGAAAAGGAGGGCTAAACCCTGCTCTTCAGACTTCTCTTTTCCTCCACGTGTAAAGGTTCTGGTCCACTAGGCTATGGCCCTCTGGGTGTGAAGTCGGTTTGCTGTGGTTTTGGGCTTCACACAAAGGATGTGGAAGTGGACATGGAAGTGGGAGTGGATGTGGATGTGGAAAGGGAGTCTCCAGGGTTCACAGAGCAGCCTAAAGGCCAGAAGTTCATTGGGCCCTGGCCCAGCTCCCTGCTCGCTCTCCCTTTGCTTCTGTCCCGCACAAAGTCCCCTGATTGCTCAGCCCTCCGCATGGTGGCCCCGGCCCTGTCCCCTTACCCTCATGTCCTTACTGTGGTTTGTGTTCAGGGCTCCCTTGCAGACCTCCTCTTTGCCCCCAGGCCTGTGTAGTGAGATGAAATGACTGGACCATTCCAAGGGTTGGTCAAGCTGGGTGATCCCCACCTTCTGCTCCCTTCCACCAGCCCCTGCCCACCCAGCCCCGTCTGCCCCAAACTTCCTAGCAGGTCTTGGGAGAACTGTCCCTCTGCTGGAGACTGGGTTTGACGCACAGCTTAATGGAGACAGGACTTGGGTGCAGGTTTCCTTGCGGAATGGCCGCAGCTCTGCAGAAATGGGCCCAGAGCAGGCCCTGCACTGACATCCCTGTGTCTATAAGGACAGCTGTGCAGGTCACAAGCCAGAGATGAATCTGACGCTCTGTCCTCTGTGCACGTGTGTGTTCCCTGCATCACCCCAGGATGGACGGAATGCCACAGCCGCTGCAGGGAGGGTCTGCTTGTGCTCAGCCACATGGAGCAATGCCAGCTGCCCAGTGCTCTCTGTCCCTTTTCTGGGGGCAGGGACAGAAGGGCTTGGGCATCTGGGGGCAGAGCCAAAATCAATGAAGGGGGTCAGCTCTTTCTTTTGGGGGTACAGCAGGTGGATGCTGTTGGTGGGCACAAGCCCTTCCACACTGCCCATCCTGGGGGCTTCCTGCTTGGCCCGTGGTGTCTGATGGCTGTTTTGTTTAGGGCGAGGTTGTTAAAGGTGGGAGGATGTATTTATAGGAGGGACAGTGTGAACCTTTAAGCCTTTAGTGGAAGGACAAGAAGAGGGAGCAGCTGCTCCCACAGCAGGAAGGGACACCTCCAGGCTGGCAGGGAAGGAGTTCCTTGGGCGCTGCTCTGTCTTTGATGTCAGCTGTCCTTTGCTATGTCCCTGACCACTGGACAGGATAGGACAGGGGGCTCTTTGAGGGAGGTACAGGTGTGCATCCGTTTCCAGGAACAGTAGCCCACAAAAGTCCCCCCCACGGATCTAAGCAGCGCCTGGGAGATCCTGAGGCCCTTCCGAGGGGCTGCTCTGCAACCTGGGATTGGCCCCCAGGCTTCCTCTCCTGACCTCGGTGGACATTTCTAGCCGCCCTAGGTGGATCCCAGCCATGGGGCAACTCAAGGGAGAGGCACCCCCTGGGGTCATGCTTATGACTTCATGGGAAGCAAGACTAAAGGAATGAGGAAAGTTTTCACCGCAAGGAGAACATTTAAAAATAAAAGCTGTAAATGCATGTGAAGAGGTAAGGAGCCTGGTTTAAAACAGGGAGTATGAGGTCTTTAAAAATATCTTAATTTTCTAGAAATTAAAGGTATGTGTAAAGTCACATTTATCTTATTTTCTTTTTATAAAAGTTTCAATGTTTATCTAGAAAATCTGGAAAAGTGTAGGGGGAAGCTAAGAGTCACTTTGAAGCCCTCCAGGAACTGGCAATGCTGATTAATTTTATGGTCTAGTCTTGAAGAACAGACACACAGACACACACAGAGGGACCCTCACACCTTCACATGCGACTGAGTCCATCCTATAATTACGGCATAACCCTCTTCTGTTCATTTAAAATTCCATCATTAGCACTTCCCACCCCCTGTGTCTCTGAAAACATGAATTTTTATAGCCACCTACCATTCCATGGAAAGGCTAAGCAATTGATTTAACTCACTCCTTATAGATGATGTACAAACAATTTAAATTCATTAGAATGTACAAGTCCGTCTTATGAAATAGAACAAAGGCCGTGCCACCCTGGGCCTCAGTTTTCCCATCTGGGGAAATGCTACCTGAGCTCAGGTGGCTGGTAGGGCCTTTAATTCACATTTAGGAAAGGCCTTGCAATTCACTGGTGAAAGATTGCTACTTAACTCAAAGGTTTTGTGTAATTGTCTGCAATTATTATAATTTACTCATTACGGGCAATCAGCTCATTGCAGGACAACAGAAAGAAGTTTATTTGGAAGTCTGTCTGAGCTGGTGATGGAATTTCAAAAGATCTGTGATTGTTTTATCATGCTGGAGAGACGAGGAGCAGCCAGAAGACCGTAGGCCATAAATGGGTCAGGCTGGGCAATTCCTGGTGCTAAGGGTGTTTACCAGGGCCAAGGGCGGAATGCCACCCAGGCGGGAGGGTGTGATTGGGCCTTTCATGGGTGCAGAGCGACAGCTGTCCATTTCTCTTCGTCTTCCTGAATTTAATCCCTCAGAATACATAGGTCACTCACCAGGATTTCCATCGCAAGCCTTTCAGAGGCCAAATGAATCTTGGTTCATTTAGAATTCCCCCCCACCCCTCCCGTTTTCCCTGTGGCTCGTGAGCCATGTCATCTCTGCACGCTCCAGAAGTTCTCAGATGTGAGTAATGACGCTCTCAACATCCCCTCAAATGGGCCGAAGAGGTCGAAGAGAGCGTTTAGGAACCAATGAATTGAGCATCCATTTGCAATTTGTGGAAATGTTTCCAGTGCATGTGCAGAGTGATGGTGACCCAGGACACACGGTCTAGCCCGGGTCTGTCCCCTGACCTGTGAGAACAGTTGTGTGAAGACAGGGAGGTAGAATGCCTGCAGAGGGGGCTGACCCGGAGGGCCCAGGATCCAGGACATCTGGTCCCTGCCACGTGGGAGCAATAGCTCCTGTCCTCGGCGGAGATTCCCAATGCCCTGGTCTGCTTCCAGGAACCTTAAGTCTACTGCAGATCACCTGATGGCAGTTACGGAAATAGCAGTGATGAGGACTGGACAGGATGCACTCCTAACACTGTCTTCCTCTCGGGTCTGGCTGCAGTTGGTTGGCCTCAGAGTGTGTGCATGTGTGTGTGTGTTTGAGTGAGTGTGTGAGTGGGGGTGCAGTGGGGAGAGAGAAAGAGAGAGAGAGAGAGAGAGAGAGAGAGAGAGAGAGAGAGAGAGAGAGAGAGAGAGAGGGAGGGAGAGGAAAGGCATTGATCAGTTGCCTTCTTGCATGTGCCCTGACCGGGGATCAAATCTGCAACCTTTCTGTGTATAGGATGATGCTCCAACCAACTGAGCCACCCTGGCCAGGGCTGTTTGGACCATTCTTGAGTCAACCTCTAGCTCTGAGTTGTCCGGGAGGCAGGCTTGAACTTGAGGTACTTCAGTTCAGATCATCGAGTGGTCCAGATTTAGGCTGGGACCCATGGCTTACAGAAGATAAACAACAGGGCACTCCACACAGGCTGCTTCTACACACCAGTAAAGGCTTATTCCAAGGCAAGGCTGACCCCTTAGATGCATTGCCAGACCCGAAAAAGACACTGGGATGGCTTCCAGCCCTGCAGGTGACAGAGGAAGAAGCAGAGGGAGGGCATGTCACATCTTTCCTCGATCAGGATAGAACAGTAGGCTCATTGTCCCCATTGCACAAGTTTAGCTAGTTCTGAGCAAACCAAAGTGTGTCTGCAGATTCTGAACTGACTGATTCTAGCACAGCCATCCTCAGATCATGAATTACTAAGTTCTTTCATTTCTCACATCCAGGCTTTGTGAATATAAGCCAGCACGCCTTTATTATTATACCGAAATACCTCGGCCGAGCGTGGAATGCCTCAGAGCTCCTTTATCCCTTGAAACAATGAGAGCCACTAGAAAACATAAATCTCCCGGGAGTTTTCTCTTCTTATTTGCTAGGTCAGATGTCCCCAAAAGGAGGGCATGCATTCCCAGGACTTTAAGATGATAAACTGGAAGAGGAAGGAAATGCTAGAATGTTTTCCCCTTTCACCATATTGGTTTTTCTGAGTATGTTTTATAACACACACAAGGCAGTGCACACGCGCATTTAGAGGTGAACGCACGTTTCAGTTACTGACAGAAACGCAGTGGACCAGGGCTCAGCGAACTTCAGCCTGAGGCCAGACTCAGGTGTCCCTGGGTTTGTTTGCTCACAGCTAAAAACGGCTTTTACATTTTTAAATGGTTGGGGAAAAATCAAAATCAAAATAATATTTTGTGACACATGAAAATTTCATGAACTTTAAAGGTTAGCATTCATAAATAAAGCTTTATTGGAACATATTCATGCCCTCTGACTTCCATAGTCTCTACACCTGCTTTTGTACACTCCAGCGGCCAAACCGAGTGGCTGAAAAAGACTGGATGGTCCACAAAGCAGAAAACGTTTACCCTCTGGTCCTTACAGAAAAAAGGTTGCCAGCCCCTATCCTCACACCACTGGTTTCATTTCTTGGAACAGTATCTTTGTAGCAACTTGTCTTGGTGGAAAGAAAGTATTTTAAAGCTTAAATAACTTTCCACATGTGTCTTGGATGATCTCTACAGAGAACTTTGCCGGGGTGGGGTTGGGGGTGTGGGGGAAGGGCAGGGAAAGCCTGAGAAGACTGTTCAAGATAGACTTGAAGTCAGTGTCCGAGAAGGTGAGAAGCTGCTCAGAGTTCACGTGATGGGTTAGGAACATGTTCAGGGGCAAGCCATCCCTGCCTCTTCAACTTGTCATTACCTGTGTTTGGATATTGATACTGGAGTCACCTAGTCATTAAGAGTCGTCACCACCATCACCTCAATAATTGTGCTGCCTGCACTATACTTACCGAGCGCCCTTCCCCTCAGAGCCCACAGCCCTTCCTGTGAGTGTCTTTCTCCCGTGACCTGCCCCCCCCCACCTCCGCCCCCAGAGTGCTGCTTCTGTTGGGTGAGATCTCTCAGCGCCAGGGCCCCACCCTTTAGGCACACGAAAGAAAAACAGACCAACTCCCATCAGTATGGGAAGACCCTCCAGCAAAGCCCACGTGGTTGTCCACAGGTATTTGTTCTGCGTGTTTTTCTCTTTAAACCCAGGTGTGGAGGTGAAGGACTGGGTCCAGCCTCTGTACCTCCACAGACCCAGAAACAGAAGCTCGCTTGTCTGACTTTTTTACTTGGTAGGCAGCACTGTTACCCTGAGTAGGCAGGTTCAGGTTCCAGGAACCCCGACTCTCTCCAAGGTCCACTGAGCACACAGGCTTCTGCGGGAGGGAGAAAGTCCATCTCGACAGTGTGAGTGTGTGTGTCCAGAAAAGCGGCTCCAGAGCACCCGGCTGAGAGAGCTCATTGGGTTGGAAAACCGTTTAGTCTTCAAAAATGGGACCCGTTCACTGCCACGGAGACCAGAGGCCCTGAGGGAGGAAGCATCTCACTCTCTGTGTTGGAAGGGAACAAAGGACGCAGCTGGACTCTGAGCCTGTGTCAGTGACCGATGGACACTCCGGGGGCAGTCAGTGGAAAACCTCTGAGCGCCCAGTGGGACAGACAGTGGCGGACAGGCAACTCCCATCCAAGAAGGTGGGAGGTCTTACTCAGCAGGAGGTTGCCCTTACTTGGTGACATTTGCTGGGCTCCACCAGCCCAGAAGCCCCATGGCACACTGAGGAAACTTTGCTTACTAATACTATGGGATGACTTAAGCATAGGATGTACAGAGTAAACTTTCTAGAAAAGCCAAAACCACAGCAGGGGGCAGAGGCCCCACTTCTCCTTTGTTTTCGGGTTGGGCTGGGGACTGCTGATGCACTTCTGGTCGGGGCTGGTGCTGCCGTCTCGGGCATCCCGGAAGCACAAGCCTCTGGGTGTTAGTAATTGTGTGGGAGGTTTCGGTTTTCTTGGAAAACATGCTGGGGTGACCTGGTGGGGTGACGTGAGGGCCAGCCATGTCTGACCCCAGGGTGGCGAGGTGTTGATGGGATTTAGGGTCCGCATCATTCCACCCACCCCCCGCTGTCCCCCTCCCCGCCACTGTGGAGATCGGCTGGAGCTCTGTGACCACCTGAACAGGTCTAAGAAAATGGGCTAACAGGTCTCCTTTTATTAAAGGTGTTTTAAAAGTGTGACATGACCACAACATGAGAGAAATAAATGTCAAAACTCTAATAATTCCCCACTCTAGTAGAATGGCTATCTTCATATTTGAATATTAACATGAGTTTTAAATACTCCCGGTAACAGGGTGCATGTGCTGTTTTGCCTGGGAACCACCTGGATGGCTGCCAAAACCGCCCGATCGCCCGACCTGTGCCCGTCCCCACCTCCTGCCCATCCTGCTCCAGTGGCTGCTGAGCGAACATCGGACATGCGGGTCAGAATGTTCAGTTTTTTGTATTTTGATTTTTTAAATCCTTACTCAAGCACATTTTTTTTGCTTCTAGAGGGAGAGGAAGGGGGGAGAGAAAAACATCAATCAGTTGCCTTTCACATGCGCCCGGACTGGGGATCCAATCTGTAACCTACGTAAGTGCCCTACAACCTTTCGGTCATGGAACGGTGCTCCAACCAGCTGAGCCCCATGGGCCAGGGCAGAATGTCTGCCTCGCGTTCCATAAGGGTGGTCCTCACCCGCCCCATCCTCCTCGCTCCCGGCGCCCCAGCTAGGTGCTCTTCTCCTTCGGCGCACTTCTACCAGTTGCAGCTTTTAAAAGCCAACCGTGTAACTGCTTGGCTTCGCTCTTGAAGACCAGACTGGAAGCTCCATAAAATAGATCACAGTGCCTCTCCCTTGTCTGACGCCACTGCCCGCAGCCTGCTCATGGGCGGCTCCACAGGGCTGATGAGGAATGAGGGGATTCCCAGACAGGCAGCAGTACAAGCGACGTGAGGGCTGGGATATGGTGGGCGTGGGGGGTGCTCTGTGTCTTGCCCTTGGGAGCCTAGACCACCCTGGAGGTGAGGGGAGGGAGGATTCAAAGCAGGGCCAGTGCTCCGGCTGGGCTTGGGAGCAGGAGGCCACACGGTGATGTGGGTGCCCAAGTGACAGGAGCCATGACCTTGGGTGGAGGCGGTGGCTCCAGGGGTGGGCTCCAGATGAAGGTGGTGCCTGACATGGTACCAGGTTTTGTCAATTGGTGCAGAAAGAGGAAAGGTGTCATGAATAAGGGCACAGGAGCCAGTGTGGGGTGGCTTCCCCTGCGAGCAGAGTGCCCCCGCCCCCTGCCCCAGGATCTCTGATGGTGAGCCTGTGGGTCTGAATATTCAAAAACAATCTTTATATTTTGGGAACATGTGGGCTGGCCCTTCAATTCCCTTTTCTTATCTCGGAAGATGGCAATAGGACCTTGCTATTTTATTTATATAGCAATTAAGGTGCTTTCACGACAAAAAACCGCTCTAATCCGCCCAGCATATTATCACCGTGAAAGTAGAAGTCTGTCTGTATTTTAGGTGATTCAGCTTCCTCTCCCAGTCTGTGCCTCCCACCGCCAAACACAATGGAAGCTCCAAAGAGCGGAGCTCTTTTCCTTTGTGCCGGGGCGGAGTGGGGTGGGGGAGGTTAACAGGATGAGGACAGAACAGCAGACAGCTCTGGGCGCCCAGGTGAAGCGCCTCCTCCAGCTCGGTGACCTTCGGCGAGGCCTCTGGGGCCAACTTCCAGCTAACCGTCTTAGCTGTCCAGGTGGGGGCTGAGCAAGGCCTGGGGGGCCTGGAGAATGTGGGGAGGTGGCTGTGTTCCCAGAGGTCAGATTTGCCCAACAGAAGTGCTTCTGGTCTTCAGAGGCCAACAAGCAAATGCCACATGGCGGTGGGGGATGGGGCAGGGGGTGGGGGGTGGGGAGGTGGCAATACAAACACCAAGGTCAGATCTGTTTCTTCCACCTGTTTCCTCAGGCTCTTCCCCGCCAAGGGCACCTTCTCTTCCCACTTAGCCCTCACTTACCCCAGTTCTGTTCACGACACCCTGCCTGCGCACAGACCTGAAGACCGTTCTCTTGTAGTGCTTGTCCCCACCCTCCCCACACTGAAACCTCTCAAGGCACCTTCTGCCCAGACCAGGGGCTCCCAGGGGTTTGGAAAATGAGGGTCCCTTGTGATGTCAGCCCATCTCAAAGACTCACAGGATTTTGACATTTGTTGATTGAGAAAAGGTGTCAGAAATTTGTTGATTGAGTAAAGGTGTTGATGGTCAAAAAGGTGTTAGAAATTCCCAGTTCTTCTAAGAATTGGGGTTTCGTCCATTCCAAATGCATGCCTATATTAAAAAAGTTCCCCGAACTATTCAGTTTTTAGGCAAATCTTGACTGGTGCCTGGACCCGGAGCTCCCTTGTTAGAAAGAATTCTGTGCTTCCTAAGCCCAGGTCTGCGGCCCGCCCAGGTGGGAGTGAGGTGCTGACTTGGTCTTGTCCGTGAGGAGTTGTTAGACCTCTGGGGGGCAGGGATGGTGCCTGCTCAGGTGTCCTGTGTGGGGAAGGCACAAAGCACAGACATCCTG
Source organism: Macrotus californicus (assembly GCA_007922815.1). NCBI lineage: Eukaryota > Metazoa > Chordata > Mammalia > Chiroptera > Phyllostomidae > Macrotus > Macrotus californicus. The sequence goes on along the minus strand of VMDR010002066.1, from coordinate 86,691 downwards.
ATAAGGCGACACCACAGTGGGACCAGAAGAGCTACTCCCTGAGTGTTTTGGGAAAAGCAAATCTCTGTAGAAAACCTACCTAATGCTCATGCCTGCAGGGGCAGTCACTGAAGAACAGCGGGAGTGGGGGTGGGGGGTGACCACAACAAGCTCACCCACAGGGGTGTTTTCTGGGGGAAAAAATTGGCAGGGCTGTGAAAATCGTTGGAGCTGAAACTCTAGGCCTGGAACCCAGGGAGGTGAGAATCAATTGTGTTAAAACATTCCAGAATGAAAACAATAAACACTCACCCTTTGAAAAGTAGAAGATGTGCAGAGACTGGAGTGGGATGGAAGCCAGATAGCTCATGAGAAGAAAAGGGGCATGGTGACAGGGGAAGAAGAAAAGGTTTTTATCGGGACAGAGACCAGAAATAGGTTAAGATGGATGGCTTGACATAAAAGTCCTCTTTGATGTGACTTGTTGGGAAGACTTAGAAAAGGCTGAATCATTACAGTAAGAGTTATTCCTATTAAAATATCCTTCAGCCCCCTTCGGACTTAAATCTGGAATCCCTCTGTCTGCCAAGTGATTGGCTGCCCAGTCCATTTTGCTGGACTCTCCTGTGTAAAGGACCCCATGCCTGGGGAGCTGGTACCTGCTGTCACCCCTGTCCTGCCTGCTGTGTGTATCTCATCCGTCACCGGATACATTCCGATACATGATGAGACCTGTGGCTGATGCTTGGATGGCAAGCAGACTCCTGTCCTCTCTCCCCATCCGCCCACAGACTAGCCCCAGCAAGGGTAAGATTCTACCCAGGTCTCACTCCGTATTACCAGCGGAAAAACTGGCCCAGGACTTCGGACCCTACCTGCGGGTCCTTCCGAAGGGAAGAATCATTTAACTTGGGAGGTGGTCTACCCAGAAACCCAAAGCCAGGAACTAGTTGCTTAATCTCTTCCACTAGGTGGAATCGCTGAGGGATATGGCTGTGGACATTATGGAAATGAGTCTTTTCGGCTTGCATAGGCCTGGGAAACCCTGCAGTTGTGCCCCAAGCACACGGACTGAGTCACATTTGATGTCCCTCGGTCCTGCCTTCCTCCACCCTCAGCCCAGGCCCTATGGCAATTTGAGAGTGACGTGTCATGTCTGAATAAGTGGAAAAAAGATGAAGGCATGTTCAGTCTACACCGAGAGTTCTTTAGCTGTGGAAGGAGATGGGGGTTACCAATGGAAGGGTCTCGGCTACTTGCCCTAGGACCCAGAGAAGAATGAAGAGTTTGCCCTAAATGGAAGGACCACGGGGCGGACAGGAAGCAGGGTGCTAGGACCCAGCTGCCTCTGCTCCATTGCTCTCTGCCAGGGGCTAATGCCCCCCGGGGCTTCTTCTCCAGATGCTTGTTTTAAGGAGTGGCCTGGCAGAGGTGGTGGATGTGGGCCTTGCTAACCTGCTGTGGTCATTTGAATAGTGTCCCCCCCCCAAATTCATGTCTACCCAGAACCTCAGAGAGTGACCTTATTTGGAACTGGGGTCTCTGCAGATGTAATGACCTAAGTCAAGGTGAGGTGATGCTGGAGTAGGGTGGCAAACTCCTAAATCCAGTGACTGGTGGACCTCATAAGCAGAGGAGAGAAGACAGAGAGGCACACAGGGGACGGAGACAGTTCAGAGCGACATAGTCTCAAGTCAAGGGACACCAAGGGCTGCCAGCAGCTGTCAGAAGCTGGAAGAGAAGGAGGAGGTGGGGAAAGACCCTCCCTGGAGTGGAGGGAGACAGCCTTGTCTCTGTCCACATCTTGCTTTTGGCCTCTGGCTTCCAGAACGGATAAACCTCCCAGCTGGTGGTATTTGTTAAGGCATCCCTAGGAAGAGAATACAGCAGGCCTTTTTTCCAGGGACTCCTGTTTCTGAAAGCCAAAAAAAGAAGCCTACATTCCAGTCGTGGTCAGTAGCATGGTGCCCCCTTATCTCTACCTCGCTGGTTTCCGCTCAGGCAAGGTGTCTCACGGTGCAACAGGCGCTCAGGAGGAGGCTTGGCGTCAGCCCATGTTCCGCGCTGGATATCCATCTTGTGTTGTGGTGGTTCTTTTCCTTTATGAATGGCGTGTGCTCCAGCGATAAGGGAAAGAGAGGAAGTGTGTGTGTGTGGGGGGGTGTGTGGTGTGTGGTTCAGCACAGAGGAAAGGGACAGAATCATTCCCAGAAACAGTGACTCAGGGGTTTTGGAGTGGGTATCTCCCTGACTGCCCAGGACCTCTGTAGCTGTCACAGCTCAGCCTCTTGTTCTGTGGCCTTGAGCAGGACATGCTCCGTTCCATCTCAGTTATCCCAGCTGAGGAATGGGTCAGTGGCACACACAGACGCGCATCCTAGGCAAGGCCACCAGGGACACAGTGAGTGAGTGCAGGTGTGAGGCTGCTGGCTCACCTGACAGGGCTCTCAGATGGTAGCTACCCATGTCTCAGCGTGGCGCTGGGGTTTCCTTGGCAATGGACACTGCTGTTCAGCAGATTCCCACAGCCAACAGCCCACCTGCGGACTTAACTCCGTGTCACTGAATCTGTTGTCATCTCTCCAGGTTTGTTTTTTTCAGTACAGGAGAATTTGTGCCCTCCACCCCCACCCCCCAGCATGCAGACTGCTCTGCAGGACTCGTGCACACACGCACACCCCGAGTCATGCCTGACATACCCCATGCTGCCGTGACTGACGTGAATAGAGAGGCGATTGCATGTGACCCTTTCTGGCCACACCAGTCAAGCTGACCTTTCATCCTGGGCTCTGGGAAGGCTTCCAGTGTTTCTCCAGCTTTGAGCTTTTAGAGAATGCCTCCTTCCTCCATAAGGTCCTCTCTCCCAGCAAGAGGGTCGTGAGCGAAATGGTGGAAGAATAGCATACTCTCCCAGGCTGGCTTTTAGAACGACCGAGAGAGACACTGAAGGCTGATGTCCAGACATTCTGATTCCACGCGCCTGAGACTCCTGGGCCAGGGGCCGAAGCTCTCCCTTCCTCTGGGGACCCCTTTCTCAGAAGCTGGGTGCTTGCTGACCATGCAGTCAGTTCCCTGAAGGATGGCTGCTGCCTTCTTTGATGTTGAGGTGCAAACTAAGTTGCTCAAGCCACAGGCCCACTTAGCAGCCAAGCTGAGACTGAACGTCCACAGAAGACGTAACATTCACTGAGCACCTGCGGCCCACGCTCAGGCTCAGGGCTTGATGTGCACTAACTCTGACTCCTTACGACATCCTGGCATGCAGGTGACATCCCCACTTTACGGAGGAGGGAACTGAGGCAGGGAGAGGAAAATAATAAGGGGTCAGACAGTGGGGTTCCAGAGCCCCAGGTCTTAATACAACACCCCACTGCCTCCCAAACCCGAGTCAGGCTGCCTGGTGCTGGCCACAACAGAAACCCCTGACCTGGGGCAACGACTTGCCCTCCCAAGACTCAGTGTGTTCTTCTGTAAAATGGGCCTCTGGCAGACACCTCGTCTGCTGCTGTAAGGACTAAATGCATGAAATGTGTGAAGTGCCTTTCAGATTTTATTCCCAAGAAGCTTTAGCTATTCTTCCTCACTCTAGACCTGAAATGCACCTCAGTGTCCCTGCTCCCTGGCCCAGCCACCCTCCCTCTGCAGCTGCTACTTGTTAATCAGATGGAGGCTGTGTTAGATAATGTCTCAGGAATTCTTTCAGGAAGCTACCCGTCTATCTCCTCACCTGGGCACTAGAACCTTTCCCCATGGTTATTGGTTGGTTAGTGGGCCTTTATCTCTGACCAACCACCTGTGGGGTCCTCAGAGCTTCCCTGTTGTCATGCACCTGGCCAGGCTGGGCCATCAGATGCTGTGTCTGTGACCAGGCTCTTAGTGTTGGTAGGGAAACCAGGTGTCCCGGCTGCTGGATCGGGCTCAGGGGTCTCAGGGGACACCCTCCCTGCTCTGCCCTACCCTCCTTTCCAGAGTCCTGGCTCCCAGCACCTGCTTGGGTCTCCTCTACTCCTCTGACCACAGGCTCAGTCTGGCAGGGGTGGGGCAGGCCCCTCCCTTGGTCTGATGCCCAGTAAATGGGGTCAGTGGGAGGTGAAGGCTCTCTCGGACAGCAGCCTGAGTTTCGGGTCATGATTATCAACTGATTTAATTACAGGCCAGAGGAGCCATTGCTGTGGCCTGGTTTGGGCCACAGGCTCCCCCAGAAATCCTCTTCCTAGTGGAGGAACTTTGACAACCCCGAGAGCAGCCATTTCCTCTCTGTATCCCATTCCCATTTTCCTGGACCTAGAAATGAACATTGGCCAATCAATGTATGTTGTGTGTCATTTGGAAATCACTAAAATCTAGGTGGAATCACCCAGAAGCAGGTGTGAGGTGCACTCTGTGACGGACAGGAAGGCAAATCAGGCAGCCACCACCTTGTCCTCAAGGCCTCGGCTACAACCAGGATATGCATGCACATGTGCCCATGCCCACAGACAGACACGCAATGCAGTGCTGTATCAGTTCTGTCACTGTGGTGAAAATTTACCCCAGACTTTGTGGCTTAAAGCAGCACAGGCTTGTCCCCTTATGGCTTTGGCAGTTGGGAGCCCGGTGCAGGCCTCGCTGGTCGAAAACCGAGGGTCCGCAGGCTGCCTTCTTTCCGGAGGATCTGTCTCCTGGTGTTTCCCAGCTTCCAGCGGCCCCTGGGCTGGAGGCCCCGCCCTCTGTCTCTGACCTTTCTCCCCACTAAGTCCTTCTGGGACCACCCCTGGGGAAGGGTCCCTGCTGACACAGACTCTGTGTGTGTGTGTGTGTGTGTGTGTGTGTGTGTGTGTGTGTGTGTGTGTAGGGGCCCAGGCTCCAGGCTCAGAGCCAGTCTTTCTAGAACAATCAGTGAGAAAGTCTTCAATCTTTGGTTCTAACTGCTAGCCATTAAACACATATTAATGCTATTCGTCACCAGGGAATTTTTTGAAAAATCCTATGGTTGTTTAAATGGATTAAAACCTTTTTACAAGTAGACATTGTGGTGTGGGATGTGGTTGGTGGGCAGGCTGTGCATGGGGCGGGGGGGGGGCTCACGGGAACCCTCCGTCCTTCTTTCCACTCAATTTCGCTCTAAGAAAGTCTTTTAAGAAGCAAAGGACATGTAAAAGGGAAATCTCCCAGTACTTCAGCACCAAAAATATAGAAACTGCATCACTAATTAAGTGATGACGTAAAAGAGATCTTTGGAGAGGTACAGCTTTGGTAAACAAGGCTTTATCTTCAAAGCTAGATGAATATTTACCATGAGCGTTAAGTGGGAGATACACAGATATCTTTGCTGATGGACTGACCTCTGCAGTCACCGCCCCCGTGACCATCTGCTTGTGTATATCTGTGTGGATACATATGCACATACACACATGCTAGGAGTGCTACTGGAGGAATTGGGAGTCTTGTGCGGTTCAAGTCAACACATATTTAGTCACTGACTGTTTTCTTACTATGAAACTCACTCCCCGGCTTCTTAACTACAGGAGTTTCTTTGTCTTTGGTGAGCATCCTGCCTCCTGCTGCCCCCACAACCCCTGCAGCGGCTTGGGGCCCTAGGTCTTTCTGTGTTTGCAGCCTCTTGGCAAGTTCTTACTCTCTGTAGTTCCTGCCATAGACCCCAGTTCTTTCTTGAAATACTCTTGGCTTCTGGGACACAATTTTTTTCTTGATCTCCTTTTTCTTCCTCTATTGTTTTTTCAGAGAGGCCTGCCCTGCCCGCTATGTTGGTTGGCTGGTCCACTGAAGTGGGGTCACATGAGGAGAACTTAGTAAAGGGACCATTTACCAAGCTGGGGGCTGAGTTGGGAGGTACAGCACCCCAGGACTAGCGATAGTGGGGAGCCCTGACTAATCTCAGTCTGAAGGATGAAATGCATGGAGCAGTTACCATCTGCAGAACCTGGAGAGAAAGCTCCCCTCCTCCCTGTAATCTCCTCTGTGCTCCTTGCCCCGCCACCCTGAGGATGCCGGCAGACAGGTCCATCGAGGCACTCTACCCACCAGTGTCCCAGGGCTAAGAGCAGAGTACAAAAACTTGGAGTGACTCTGCAGGGACAAAGAGAAGGCTCGCAGCCACCACCATCCATGTTATGGCTTGAATTGTGTTTTCCCACCCTCTGCCAAAATCATACGTTGAAGTTCTAATCTCCAACACCTCAGAATGTGACTTTATTTTACAGACACAGTTTTTAAAGACGCAATTAAGTTAAAACAAGGTCACTAGGGTGGGCTCTAATCCAATCTGATTGGTGTCCCAATAAGAAGAAGAGATTAGGACATAGATCACCTGTGAGGAGCAGGGAGCAGGTGGCCATCTACAAAGAAACCAACCCTGCCCACACCTTGATCTTGGATCGAGGGCCTTCAGGACTGCTAGACGACACCTGTCTGTTGTTCAAGCCACTCGGTTGGCGGTTTCTCGTGTGGCAGCCTGAGCTGACTCAGACAAGACCTCTGTGGGCAACCGCCCCAACACTTTCTTCCTCTTCCTCGCTTGATTTTTCTCTTTAGCATTTATTACCATCAGTGTACCACATTTTACTCATCTTGTCCCTTGTCTGTCCCAAAGCCCCCTTCCTCCCCGTGTCAACTCCACAAGGGTGGGGTCTGTCTGTTTTGTTCACTGCCGAAGCCCCCATGACCAGATCAGCACGCGATACGTAGAGGGCGCTCCACTGTGGCAAATGCTTGTTGAATGAAGCTTTCCCACATCCCTCCTTCCCAGAAACCATCCTTGCTGGTTTCTTCTTCTCGGCTCACCTGTAACCCCAAGTGCTTCCAACAACACTTGCTCGTCTTGGCCCCTCCAGACTCACTCCCCCTCTTCCTCCTCTCTCCTCACTGTGAGGAGTGAGTAGCACTGTCAGCCAACAATGTCAGGATCCGGGGACTCCAGAACCATCCTGGCCTGTTCCTCATCCTCTCCTGGCCATCTGATGTAGCCTATGCTGACCCACCTGACCGTCTACTCCACGCTGTCACGGCCTTGTTCTCAGCACATGTGGGGATACTCCCGACTCCCTCCTCTGAGCCAGTCTGGGTTGAAGCAGAGTGCTTAGGTGAGGGATCTGGACGGGAGGTCTTTACCATTCCCTGTGTGCCAGCTGAGGGTGAGCCGGGCCCAGAGAGGTGAGGAGAGACTGGTGTCTGAGTGATCTGGAGACTAAAGGGTGGGTTGAGTCAGACTGAGACACACAGTGCTGTGTGTGTGTGTGTGTGTGTGTGTGTGTGTGTGTGTGAGAGAGAGAGAGAGAGAGAGAGAGAGAGAGAGAGAGAATGCCTGAACTAATTGACACACATGGTTGCTGGAATAAAATAAAAAGGCTCTTTGAAAAGGTGACAGGCCTACCCAGACCCAAGGCATGTCGTGGACGGCTGGATCAGCGGACTTTTCCCAGGCAGTTGGAGCCTGTAGCTGTCTGGACACGACCTGGGGACAAGTGGAGGCCAAGATCTGATGATCAGAGACAATGTCAAAGAGAAGGAATGTGTGCAAAGGCAGGTTGCCAGGGATTATTTGCTTAGAAGAATATCTTGTTTCATTTGTTAGAAACCTTGGAAAAGGAAATAAGAAGAAAATGTAAAATGCACTGCGTTTCAGAACTTAGGATGTCAATAATAGATTGCGCAACTCCTGAAGCTTATTATGAGGGTTCAGTATTGTGTGAATTGAAGTACACCAATTCTAACCCCTGACTTCATTCATTCGTTCATTCATTCATTCATTTAACAAATAAGTGTTGGATGTCTATGCTTAATTGATTCACTGGTTCAGCCAATCAAAAGAGAATTGTCACCCTCTCACTACACACACACGTTGTGCTATTTTTGCTAGAATATTTAACACTTTTGTGGGATAATTTTATTCTAGAAAGATTTTCCATCTCTTCAGCATTCTAGAAGAACTCCAAATAACCCTTGGCATTTTATTTCAATATGTTTACCTCACTTGACTTAAAAAATATCCTTAAAGCCAACCACTGTGCCATGTCAAAGAACACCGCCACCGATGTAAATGCAAAGAGGTGACATGGCAAATACAGAAGTCTGTAAGCTGAGTCCCTGCCCCTGCTCGGGAGGCCGATGGTGGAAGGAGGGAACAGATGTGGGTTCTTAAAATACTGGGGACATGCACATTCAAGAGCAGTTTGGATATGATCTTTTCTTCCTTCCTTCCTTCCTTCCTTCCTTCCTTCCTTCCTTCCTTCCTTCCTTCCTTCCTTCCTCTTTCTTTCTTTCTTTCTTTCTTTCTTTCTTTCTTTCTTTCTTTCTTTCTTTCTTTCTTTCTTTCTTTCTTTCTTTCTTTCTTTCTTTCTCTTTCTTTCTTTCTCTTTTTCCTCCTTTTGTTTGGAGAGCTTCACGTTATTCTTGCTGACTTCCCCAGTCTCTGGGATGAATTGCCCCTATGACCGAGCCTTTAATGGCAGCTAAGGACCCTAGCAATGTGATATTTTTTCTCCTCTCCAAAAGCCATCTACACTCTTCCTATGCAGTGGATAGAGTGTGCTGTCACTTGCCTCTCAGGCAGAAGCTGGTCTTCATTGCCATGGGCTGCAGGCTGCAGTCTTATAGAGCTGACACCAGCCTGGCCATCTATGACAAAGGTGCCGTGGGTGTCGATGCTTCTTTCCTTCAGAGTGCTGGGCTGGCACTCTGATGGTAACAGTATCAGTCTACCATGGCAGCCATAACAAAATACCACAGACCGGGAATTCACTTTCTCAGTTTGGAGGCCAGAAGTTCAAGATCAAGGTGTTGGCAGTATGGTTCCTCTGAGGTCCCTCTCCTTGGCTTGTAGATGGCTGCCTTCTTCCTGTGTCCTTAATGGTCTCTTCTCTGTGGGCCCTGATTCTTGCTATCTCTCTGTGTCTGAATTTCCCTTTCTTATAAGGACATCAGCCAGACTGGATGAGAGCCCACCCTAATGACCTCATTTTACCTTAGTTACCTCTATAAAACCCTGTCCCAAATAGTCACATTTTGAGGTGCTAGGTGAGGGCTTCAGCACCCAAATTTGGGGAGGGGACACCATTCGGCCCATAGCAGCAGTGAAGGCACCCATGGCTTGCATGATTGTGGAATGTGTGCATCATCCTATAGGATTCACACATGTCACCTAGAATACTCTACAGTTCAGCTGTGATTACTGTGACCCTTCTGCTCACCTGGTCTGGATTTTTCTCTTTGTCTCTGCGGGGCTTCCTAACCCCAGTCCCTCCACAGCCACAGAAGGCAAGTTCCCGGGAGGTGTCAGACAATTCCATGCAGTCTGTCACACTTCTAGGTCGATGGGAACCCTTGGGCCACAATGACTGGCTGCTAAAAAGGGGGCTTCATGTAAAGTCCTTTTCACTTGGTTTAACTTTTAGTTTTGATGCTGTCAGCACATGTGAGATGTGTTCCCACAAGATGCCCTCGACTTAGTGGGGTAGTGGGACTTTCAGCACTGGGGCCCCTTCGTAGGGCCCTTTGAGAGGGCCACAGTGACCAAGCCACCTTGGGTCTCATCCTCATTGAACCAGCCGGGACAGAGTGAGCAGCAGATGGGACAAAAGGGATTGTGTTGCCTTGGTCTCCTCAAGAGACTCTCTGATCCCCTCCCTGATCTCCCCACTTTCGGGACCATCGTTCACCCCTCATGTGGTGTGTCCATTCCCGCACCATGATTGTTTCTGAAGAACGTATCAGCCCACGGTCCCACTTTCTCGTGTCCAAGAAACAGAGCTGGAACAGCTTGTCCTAACCCCTCCAGTGCTGGCCCCATGTGAGTCTGATAAAGAGACCTTTATAGACACTAATTAAGGCCAAGGACTGCAGGCCGCATTTATATGCACGTCTTCTGTGCTCTGGTTAATGTCCTCAGAGAAACCCCATAACAAACGAACGTTTATATGGTCCCATTAATCTTCAAAGCATTTCACTGACTTCAGTCCATCGCAATGACCCCCTTGTTCAGGTAATAATAAGCCTTTTTGGCCTCGTAGTCTTTTCCCTTCCACATTTTTGTAGATGGAAGAAAAAACAAACACCCAGAAATGAAATGCCCCGAACAAGCCGCCCCATCAGCGTCGGGGTTGGGTTTGGCTGGGCGGCGTTCCAGGCTGCGGTCTCCGTCCTGGGCAACCTGCCCCTCCCCGCACAGCGTGCTCTGCTGTGGAGAAGCTCAAAGCCACATTTGATTCCCGAAGACTTTGACTAACTCCGAACAAGCTGCTTTTCATTAAACACACACACGTGCATGCACAAGCACACTCATACATTCGTATATTGGTGCCCATTCTCTCAAGCTGGTGAGGGGGTTTCTGTGTGGGGAGCTGGGTGTGGTGGTGGAATTCTCTGAACAGCCTCATTTTGGTGGCTCAGGGTTTACTGGCCATGGGGTTAGGTGTGTGTCCACTTGGCAGAGTTCAGGGGAAGGACGTGGCCTGGCTGGCCTGGGTTGGGGTCTGGTGAACACACTGTGTGTGCTCAGCACCATTTCTCCAGTTTCCAGGAGTGCAATCCCCACCAGCAGCTTTGCACATTTGCACACAGAACCCCGGGACTTTGAGGGGAACCTGGGAGGAGTGTGGGCTCTGGTCTTTGTGGTGGGGATCAGGGCTCCCTCCTGCATGGAGCAATTGTGCGGCCCCTGCCTTCCTCCTGCAGGGTGCCTGCCAAACCCGTGGCTCCTGATGGACCAGGACAGTCCAGGAACTAGTGGTATAAGCTTTTCCGTGGCTTTGGATCTAATGCTGGGGGAGAAGTTAAGAATAATGAGCCAAAAAGTGCTGTTAGGTGCAGCAAGGAGGGCAGGTGACTGACAACAACTTTTTGTGCTGATCAGCTTCACAGAAATACTTCTGAGAAAGGGCTGGATGCCCGAGGCATTGGTGAGGCTCCTGAACCCGGTTTGATGCCGCTCCCTCTGAGCCTCTGTGTGGGGACTTTTTGGAGCAGGACAGAAAAGGGGCATGGGGGTCTTCCTGTAAACAAATGAGCAAACAAATGAATCCCCTGCTCATTTTCTTGCAGCTATGTTTTGAGATGGTCCCAGCCTGGCCAACCCAGCGCAGTCTCGGTCACATGAGCACGTGGCTCGTTAAAGGAAATAATCTGCTTGGTTGTTCAACAGTGTGGTAAGCTCAGGCTCATGGAGAGGTGCTAATAGGAAATTTGTAATCGAGAAAAACAATCTTTCACTTGTATTTAGCACTTTAATCCGCCCTCCCTCCTTTTTAAACAGTGAACCAGCAATCCTGAGAGGGAAGGGTGGCTGGAGAGGGTGTCAGAGACCAGAGCTACAGGCTCAGCTCAGGTCCCCTCCAATTCTGCGGGGAGTGGAGACCCAGGACTCCAGGGAAGTTCCAGGTGACCAATGGAAGGACACTGTTTTCTCATCTCCAAGGATACCCATCTCACAGACAGCAAGACAAACCCGCTCACCTGGTGGACAGATCTCATTGCGCATCACTGCCTGCCTTGTCTTGATTTACTGATCTCCAAGCACCTGCCCAAGCCCCACTGGCTACCTCTTCCACCAGGATGCATCTGTCATCTGCTTCCATGGTCTCAGGCAATTTTTCTTTGGGCTTTGGGACATTCCTGCCAAAAGTCAGAACCAATGAGAAGCTTCCCTGTGACCCGGGGTGGGTAAGGGTCATCTGATTCCAACCACCAGTGACAATAGGCAGCAAACAAAACAGCTACTGGCCAATGGGGAGTGGGTGACACCTCTCCAGGACAATTCAGGGTTGGTCTTCTGCTGGGGGACACAGGCTGCGGAGCGGTGGCTGACAGGTGTGGCCTACGAAGGGACAGATAGATGGAAAGTCAGGAACAGACTGAAACTGCCCTGGAAGTTAGCAATCTGATTCTAAGTCTGTGGTTCTAGAAAAGTATATGCTTTCTTCTTGTTAAAAAGCCTTGTTTTTAACAGGACACTTCTATTCTCATTTTTAAGATGGGACAACAGTAGGGCAGGACCCGGGCATGTATGTGAAGAGTCCAAATCCAAAGCAGAGCTATGGTCAGACCTGGACCTCAGTTCCCTGGTGGCCACTGCGATGGGTCGATGACCAGATCCCTAGTGTGTCCCAAGGAATGCTGGTGACTCTGCAGGTGGAGGGGGCAGGGCGGGGAGGGTGAGGAGAGGGTGAGCAGGCAGCTGGCTCTTCACCACCCTGAAGACAGGAATGGATTCTGACTTGAGGTCACGGAGTTGTCGAGAAATCATCTCCAGCTGTATTCACTGCCCAGGACAGGAGAGCAGGAGCCCCCAGACCAGAGGGTCATTCCGATCAGGTGTGGACCAGAAGAAAGGGTCTGAGGAGGAGTGTTATCTTGGCAAACCCTTCGAAGGAGTTGTCAGAATGATTTGGAGATGAAAACCGCTTTGAAAACCATGCGTGTGTTATCCTGAAAGAGTGAAATGTAAAACTAGAAATGCCCATGTAAACTGTTTAATTTGGGAAGGGTTTGCTACACATTTCAAATTCTATGTGGGTCCCTTTGCCCCTCCTCATATCTTATAATGCCCCACCATGACAAGGGTTCAAGCAGAAGCCCCCGGCCTATGGGGAAGGTGGAGAGGGGTCAGGACAGAGGAGGGGACTGATCTCATGTCATATATCAATGATTGTCACATGATGGGGGGAAGGTTGTCATATAAAATACAGGACACCCAGTTACATTTAAATTTCTCAATTTCTATAGTATTAGTCCAAATATTGCTTGGGATACACTTATATTAAAAATTATTATTATTATTTTTATTGTTGTTCAAGTACAGTTATTTCTATTTCCCCCCACCATTCCCCCCAGCCCAGCCATCTCCACCTCCCAAAGATAAAAAAAATTACTTGTTGTTTATCTGAAATTCAAATTTAACTGGGCAGCCTCTATTTTTTTATGTTAGTTTTTTAAAATTTATTTTTCAATTACAGTTAGCATACAATATTGTATTAGTTTCAGGTGTACAGCATAGTGATTAGGCATTGATATAATTTATGAAGTGATTCCCCCAGTACGTCCAGCATCCGCCTGGCACCACATATAGTTACTACAATATTATTGAATACGTTTCCTGTGTGGAATTTTACATCCCCGTGACTATGCTGTAATTACCAATCTGTACTTAATCTCCTTCAGCTTTTTGGGCATCCTATATTTTTATCTGCTAAACTGGGTGATGCTTCTGGGGGAGACTTTTTCGAACGCAGCCAGGAATCCTCATCTTCCTGCAAAAGCCCCAGTGTCTCCACGTGTGTGTGCAAACACAAATGCACCTTTTATCACAGGTGTGTGGTAGAAAGATGGCATCTTCCAGCAACAAACTGCTGAGGCAGGGGCTTGTGGGCGCAGTATGCTGGCAGATACAGGGTCTTCTTGATTTTCAACTCTAGACAGAAGAGTGCATTCATTGAAACAGCAGAAAGTGGGCCTGTGTGTGCAGTTGACACAGATGGTCCACGGAAGTGAGTGCTCTGGGCGGAACTGCCCCTCTAAAAAGATGTGTTGAAGTTCTAACGGCTGTTACATCTGAATGTGCCCTTGTTTGGAAATGGGGTCTTTGTAGGTGTGGTGAAGATGAGGTCATACAGAATTTGGGGGGTCCTTAATCCAATATGACTGGTGTCCTTATAAGAAGAAGAGGAGAGACATGGACACACAAGGATGATGGAGGCAGAGACGCGAGTGATGTATCTACAGGCCAAGGAGGGCCAAGAATTTCTGGAAACACCAAAAGCTAAGAGAGGCAGGGAGCAGACCTCCCTCACTGCCCTCAGAAGGAACCTACCCTGCGGCACCTTGACTTTGGACGAGACAGTACATTTCTCTTGTTTAAGTTGCCTAGTTCATGTTCCTTTGTTACAGTGGCACCAGGAAACCAACAGAGTGACTTTCCCTTGATGGCCGACAAAAGGACCAAAGTTCTCTGCAATTAATTCCAAGTTCTGAGTTCAAGGCCGAGGCTATTCCAACACTCAGTGGGGTGGACTGTGCAAAAGGAGATGCACAGAGAAAGTCCCCCAGGATCAGCAAGCCCAGACCTCACAACAGGGAGGGGATTTGGCCACACCCTGGGGAGCTATTTCCCAGGCTCCCTGCAGGCTCGGTGGCACCAGGAAGATAGCATCAGAAACGGCTAACTTATGTGTGTGCATGAGTGTGTTTAAATGGCCTATGTTACGTTATGTATGTGCCGTATTGTTGTGGTCCCATCCGGCAGGACTGCGTGTTGTTGTGGAATGCTTGTCCTATATCCCTGGACAAGTGACGAACAAATTCACATGGACTAAAGGAATCCAGTGGAGAAAAAGGGATGTTGAGCCACTCTCTAAGTGAGAGTGTGCTAGGGCTTGCGTGGCTGCTCTCTCAGAAAGAGAAAGAGAGAGAGAGAGGGAGAGAGAGGGAGAGAGAGAGAGAGAGAAAGAGAGAGGGAGTGAGTATGAGGGCGAGGGCCAGGGAGTGTGAGAGAGGCCTGGAGTGGGCTGGAGAGTGTGAGAGAGGGCCAGCCTGCGTGGCCACTCTCTCCCAGAGAGAGGGAGGGCCTGGACCCCTCGCCTGGACAGGCTTTTATTGACACTCTAGGTACATAACATCCAGGATGGTTCTCATTAACTGTGCACAGGTTCGCCTTAGGTGCTTACCATAACAAAAGAAAGAATGTTGCTAATCCCTTCAAGACAAAAGTCATTTGCAAATATAAAGGGAAAAGAGGTTGAACTGGTTACACCCAAACTTGAGAGGTTTAGCATAGATTTTAGGAAGTTACTTTAAAGATATGCAGTAAACATTTGTTTCCTCAATTCAGGGTGAGGGAGTTTTTTAGCAAAAGCAAGTCTCAAAGCGGCCTAGGTACAATGCAGGCCTGATTCCCCATGGGAGACCTATTCACGGATGTTCTCTGCACGCCACGCGCGTCTGTCTGCGTTCAGAATCAGAGCTGAGCCACAAGATCACATCACACATGGATAGGTTCCCTATACTGTACACTGTATAATGCCTTCCCTCGCGGGGTCATACTCAAATAATCTTTTGATTGTCATTATGAAGTCTCAAATTAAAATAATTGCTTGAGATACTGTCAGCAAGGTGACTGGGTCAGAGGACTCAGCTGCCAATGTCAGTCTAACATCCAGGCAAGAGGACACTTCTGCCCTCTCAGGAAATGTGGCTTTCACATCCACGCCTCCTGCTCTGTGGTGGGGCGCGTGTTCCACACCACCCCTCAACTCCATCAGTTGTTGTATGTTCTGAAAATACAAAGTGATTTCAATGTGATTTAATTGCATACAAATTTAAAAAAGACAATGTTATCCGTTGCTTAGGATAATGCACTATTTCTATCATGGATGATCAACGAACTATTCCATTTAGCTTGTCCACAAGTAGCAGAGAGGATGAATTGGAGGTCAAGGTTCTTAAGTCAGACAGCACCTGTTTCTTCACTGCCTACTGAGTGCAAATCTTAGGTGTCACCAGGCTTAGCTGTACCAGGTATACAGGTATCTGTACATTTAGTGTCTTGGGGATTTGGGATGAGGTTTATATAAGGCTTGGTTACTTTGACATGGGTGGCAAACAGGGTTAGGTGTCTGCTGTCAGATCTTTGCTTATAACCCAGGGTTGGAAATCCTCTACCCTTGCCACCTCTTTCCTCTATCATGTGTCACCTCGAAGGAGACTCGTCTCTAAAGTCATGTTACTTGTCTTAGGTTTTATCCATGTGCTTTTGGGTTCTTGCCCCTTTGATTCTACTCCTATACTTTCTTTGGCTTTGGTGCCCTTTCTTTTCCCTATTTTTCTCTGTGATTTTTCCATCCTTTTTTTTAAGAGTTCACCTCTTCCAGGAAGCCTTCCTAGAATTACTCCTTTCTTTGTCTTCCATCTCCATCAGAATACGTGTGTCTGATTTCACCAAAACCCTTTATTGTCTCTACTTCTGAGTCTTCAGGTTCACCCTACACTCATAGACCTGCTCCTCCCTCTGCCCCTTCCACACGTGAGCAGGCACTCAACACTCTCTTTGTCTAGCAACATGTGACATGAATCCACCCTTGCTCTTTCAAAATAAGCTTTGTGACGTTCATGTGTGTTATGGAGAAAATTAACAGAGGAAAAATGACAAAGCCACCTGAAGTAGTCAGACTTCTTATCACAGGGGCTTTTCCCCGTTCCCCTATAATTAGATTACTTGTCACACAGCGAGCTAATTGTCCACCCCGCCCACCGGGGGACTCCAATGCTATCTTTGAACACACAGGTTTCCCCACTGCAGGACAGATGTCAGGCGCAGCTTGCTTCCCACACAAACATCTGGCCTGCTGCTCTGAGTCAGTCATGAGACTGGCAAGTGAAGGGTTCCCAGGAGAAGCACGGGGCCTGCCGGGTGTCTGAGCACCAGGCCTGGGCCTCTCCCCCTGTTGGCACCGTCTTCCGTGACTGACAGAGCCTTTGTAGCTGTGTTTACAAACAAGGACCCCGAGACTGTTGTTCAGTCATCGCCGTGGCCTTGCGCTAAGCTGGGTCTGAGAACTGAATATCTCTTGATATTGACACAAATACACTGAGTGATTTTTATGTGGGGTATCCACAGCTTTTCTTTTCTTTCCTGGAACACATGAGTGAATGACAGTGAGAACGAGGAGACTGTCACAAAGGTAGGGGGCACCTGGGTCTACTCACCAATATCTTTAGGGGTTTACAAGGAAACATGAGGTCCTGATCCAGCTGCCTCCTGGTCTAAGAACTTGCTCCATAGCCCAGCAGGAGGCCTGGCCCAGCCCGAGACTGTGGGTGCAGCCTGTGGTGGTGGGTGATTTTTTTTAAAAGCGCATAATAATTTGCAGATGTTGGCAGTAACCAGCAAAGCCAGAAGAAAACTCGAAATGCCAAACCACAAAAATATATCATCTTTACTGTCTGATTCCTGGAAATGAGACAGCGTCAGAGTAAAGCAATTCCCAAAGATAAATACTCCAGTTTCCTTCAGGCTGTGGCGTCGTTGGCTAGTATCAGTTGCGGTACTCGCAAAGTTGGTGAGCAATCTGGTGGCTTCTGGCTAGCGGCGCAGGAAGATCACCTGTCTTCTTCACGCGACACAGCATCTTTCAAAAGTTCTACCTGCCTGGAGCTTGTCCTGAGAGAGGCCAAGCCACAGTTGCTCTTAATCTTTAAGCCAGCAGGTCCCAGCCGGCCCCTTTGGAGCCAGGTGAAGCTCACAGGTCCCTTCTCAGAATAAGGACTTCAGATGCATGGACTAAATTACACGGGATTACAAAGGAGGCCATTATACTGAGACACAGTTAACAATATATTACAAAAACCAGAACTGTGCTCTGGTAATTCAAGTGCTTCTTTATTAACACATTAAAAAATAAGACTGAGCAGTCAGCCTAATAAGGAGCATGATTCAAAGTGCAGCTACGTGTGGAAGGTATTTAAGAGACTGGCAAGAGCTGAAGTGGGATATGAAAATAGCTGTGATTTCGAACAAGCACAGGTACAGCCTCCACCCTGGGCTTTGTTTCCTTCCGGATGGAAGCAAATGCTCATGTTCTGTTAGTGGTCATTGAAAATGAAAATGGATTTTTTCCATCCAAGTCTACCGACTGCTGAACTTCTAACCCTGGTTAAGCTCCCGTGTTTTGTGCCCCAGCGGGGTGGCTCCAGGAACACGCTGAAGCTGCCCCAGCAGTCCTATGGGCCGACTCCCACTTGGCCTTGGCAGTTCCAATGACCCTTGGATCCTGCCATGTCTCAGTCCTGTCTTATCTTGTCTAAGGTCCCTTAGTTGAATTGGTCCTTATGATGAGACTTGAAATTTAACCCATTTCAAGCTGTCAAACCAAATTAAACGTGTTGTTTCTTTCTCTATGAGCCTAAACCCACAGCATGAGTCTGCTCCATTCTAAATGGTTTTTGCAAAGAAGTAAGATACCAAGTAATGAAGACTGGTTTTTGGCAAGGCAGACTAATGGCACCATATGCATTTCCTATGGCTGCCATAACCAGGCACCACAAGCAAGTGGCTTAAAACAGGAATTTATTTCCCACAGTTGGAGGACAGAAGTCCCAGACCCAGGGGCTAGTGGGGCTAGATCTCTCTGAAGCCTCTAGGCAAGGGTCCTTCCTGACTCTTCCAGCACTGGTGGCTCCAGGGGTCCCAGTTTTGTGGCTGTATCACTTTAATCTCTGCCTCCATCTTCATGTGGCTTCTGTGTATCTTGTTTTGAGGACCCAATTCAACCCACTAAAACACCGAGTCAGAAAAAAATCCAGAGGAGTGATGGCGTGTGGAAACCAGGATGGGGGAGAAGCTGGAGCCGCCCCCATATAGCTGAGCTTTCTGGAACCTACACCTTACCAGATGCCAAGCCTGGGGCTCCCCTTGAGGTGTTTCTCTCAATCACCACAACCACATGGTGGGTTAGGACTGCTGTATTCCCATTTTACAGATGAGCAAATTGAGGATCAGAGAGGTTGTGTTCATCTGCTCTCATCTACAAACCAGTGCTGGTTGGGGGATTTCTTGAATGTGGATCTGTTTTTTCATCATGGTGCTAGTGAAAACAGTGGAAAACGGAGGCAGACAGTTCTTGCTGACACATCACCACAGCTTGAGCAGGGTGTGTTGGGGAGAGGCGGCAGCTGGTGCTGGGAGGACAGGGGAGTGGAGGGACCTGACTGTGACCACACCCTTGGTGGCAGATAGGGCAGTGGGCTCTGCCCATGGTGCTTAGTGCTTTAGGCTGGGTGGGGATTTTATGGTGTTGTCTTTGGTGGGCTGTAGGTTCATGCCTTAGAGATCATGGTAATCCTTGGTGCAGACCAGAATTAAAAACAGCTGGGGAAACTGAGGAAGCATGGGAACAAGGCCCATGGGCGAGCACACGAGTCACCGAATGGAAGGGCTGCTGGGGTCCAGCGGAGCTGCTGGCCTGGGGGTGGGGTGGGGGTATCCCAGAGGCACTATGAGCTCCAGGGGCCTGTGGGCGCCTTCCTCCTGATTTCCTGCCTGAGGGGTGGCCTTCTCACTGAGAAGCTGCTGCTTAAACTCTTATCTTGCTATAAGCCAAACTGCCAGTGGCAGTTTCTTAGAGCAGCGCTGATCTGGGGTCCCACCACTCATTTGAAGGGCTGGGGACTTGAAGTGCCTGGGGACATTTTTCCTGCCTGTCATCCTAACTTGTTTATGAAAGGGCAGCTGTCATGCCTCTTTTGCGAAAACAGGGGATGTGCCTGGGGCTGGGGCGGGGGGGGGGGGGGGGGGGGGGGGGGGGGGGGGGGGGGGGGGGGGGGGGGGGGGGGGGGGGGGGGGGTGGCGTGGCAGGGATGTTGGAGGCCTGGCGCCTTCACTTGGCTCCCTGTGACCTCCCCTCCCAGCCCTACTGGCCCTGAGAAGGAAGGCTCCAGGGAAGGGGAGACAGCAATGAACCAAATGAGGGTTTGCCTAAATGCTAAGTGCTCCAGGGGTGGAGGCTCAGATGAGTAGGGTGGGGGCCCTGAGCCTACACCAGTTCCCCCAGATCAGTTGGGGTCAGCAGGCCGAATCCACAAACAGAGCCTGGTGGGAGAGATAGGGGGACTTTCTGCAGAATGCACCCAGCTGTGTGGTCCTCAGGCATGGGGCACCTTCCATCACCCAGACACGGGGTTACATGGATGATGGGGAGAGGTGTCCGTCTAGGCCCCTGGACAAGGCCTATGTATTTCTCCCTGTCCGTGCGCTGCACTCAGTGTGGCTCCTTGTGCTGGGTGCATAGCTGGACCTGTGTCCTGTTGCTCCAGCAGGAGGAGCTGCCCCAGACGGGTCCCCTGGTGCCCATGCGTTTACAGAGAGGTTCTGCCTAGCCCACCAGGAACCAGTGGGGCTGAATTCTTCTTTAGTTGTCTGTCCATCCTTCCTGCATGGCTTTATTAATTTAGGGAACTGCAAATGCACCCCAGGTTTGCAGGGCAGTGGGAGTGGAGGTGGGGAGGTTGGGGGGATGAGGCGTCTTACAGTCTGAGAAGGCTTCTCTCTCGGGAGGTAGAACATTTCTCTTCATGATGGCTAAATGGCAAAGTTAAGGGCACACGGGCACTGTTAACTGGAGGAAT
This sequence comes from Macrotus californicus, assembly GCA_007922815.1. Taxonomy (NCBI): domain Eukaryota; kingdom Metazoa; phylum Chordata; class Mammalia; order Chiroptera; family Phyllostomidae; genus Macrotus; species Macrotus californicus. The sequence continues at coordinate 66,603 of VMDR010002066.1, read as the reverse complement.
GTGGTGTGCGGGGACATGCAGGAGAGGATCAAGAGCTGGTGGCAAAGGTTGGTGGGAGACTACCTGAGCTGGCTGCCCCTGGGGGTGGGAGATGGTGCCGTGGGAATGGGCCTGATGGAGGCTGCCTTTGGGTTATGAAATACAGTTTCGAAGAGATCATTACATCACAATGCTACTTAAATTTATTTCAGGAGCTTGTGAACCTGCCCACTCACTGGGATGGAGGCTGTGGGGTCAGCTCTTCTCACTGTGGATGTAAGTGAAAGTCTTTTCTCCCCAAGAAATGCTGCCATCAGTTACATATGTGGTCTTCTTGCCTGTTTGGGGCTAGTGGGTTTGTTGGTAGCTGAGATGCCTCCACCTCTAGAAGAGGTCAAGGAAGTATCAGGTGGCCCTGGGAAAGGTGACTGTAACCTCCAGGTACCACATCCCCCAGAGGGACCCCCACCAGGGCAGTAGTCATGCAGCTTGATGAAGTCAAGACTGGTTCTCAATGGCATCTCCACTAGATTCACTTGAGGAGCCTGGGAAAATGCAAGTTCTTGGCCCAGAGCCAGGGATCTCGGCGTGTCTTTCTCACGAGCATCCCAGGGCACGTCAGGTTGAAGAACCCTGGGTCCAGAGGGCCGGCTTCTTCTGTGCAAAAGGATCTGAGAGGACACGTCGATGGCCCATGCTTTTGACCCAAATGTCAATATTACAGTTTGTATAAAAATAGGACGTGTCCTGATAAATGTTCTATGCAGACGTTGATTGAGGGCTAAAGGAAGGAAATGCAAAGGGCTAAGTCTGAGCCGGTGCCTCTGCTACTGATCACTGCTTCGAGTTCCATGCACACTTTGTTTTCACTAAGATCCCGAGGTGTTCCCTTCACCTCTAGCCATGAAACCGAAACACGGCGACCAAGACAGAATCCCCCACGCCTGCCTTCACGGAGCCGACCTTACATAGAATGGGCCCATCTTCTGAAACACCCATCACTGTGCTTTCTTTTCCGCACAGCCAACCCCTCTTGTCAACCCCAGCCTCCACTGTCTTGCAGAGCAAGGGACCCTCAACATTGAACAGGACTCGTGAGGCTCATGGTCTTGGATTGCCGGGCTTCTGACAATAAGACGGTGTGTCTTGTGGGACGAGGTGCCAGGTTGCGTAACCTGGGTTCCCGTAGGAGGAAAAGTCACCACTGTACCCTGTCCTGAGCGATAATCCAAAGCGGCATTTGTCCTAGATAAAGTTAAAAACAATATAGACAATGGAAAAGCCAAAGAACTTATATGCATGACCCATGGACATGAAGTAAGGGGGTGATTGCTGGAGGGAAAGGGGCTACTCGGTGGAGGAGGGCAAAGGGAAAAATATTGGGACAACTGTAATAGCATAATCAACAAAATATACTTAAAAAAAAAAAAGAGAGAGGCTGTGTGCTGTATTCTGTAGCCCGAAGATCAACCCCCTTTTTGGCCCATCGCAACGTAACTCAAAGGCTGACCACCAGAAAGACCATGGCTGGGGTAGCACCTTGGCCTGGTGGCGGCTTCTCACCTGGGCCAGGCCTGACCAGCACCTCCAAGCGCCCTCTAGCATCCAGGCACCCTCCAATCTAACTCCGATAACTTTTGGTGCCAACGCCTCCAGGGTTGGGACTGCTTGTGTTTAATCATAAAGCCAGAGCCCTGGTCCGCAGGGCTCCTTAGCTCTCAGTGTGGGCGGTGTATGCACAGGGTGCATGCACCCTTGTCACTCTGCGTCCCCTGTACACAGGATGTTCCTGGAGAGCTGACTCGGGTGTGGGCAGTCCAACTGGTTTAGGGTCAGCCCCCTCCATGGAGAATGAACTGTCCTGCGGGGACTAGAAACAGACACTGCCTTCCCAGGGTGCCTGGTAGCCCCATCGTCCAGGAAGCCCAATGGGGTGGGCAGGGCTGGCCTCACGCTCTCTCCACCTGCCCCTCTGCGTGTGGGCCCACCACCGACCAGGCCAGGAAACTCAAGACTGCCCAGACTCAGGGCCACTGTGACCTCCCTCTGAGCTGTTCCTTTGGCCCAGAGAGCTCTTCCAGGCGTCTTTATGCACACGAACCTCACCTGCTCGTTAACATCTGGCTGAGAGGCCCCCTCCTCCTTCAAACCTCCTGTGCACACCTCTGCACTCCTACTGCACCATTCCAAGGCCTGCCTCGTTTTTATGATGGGTTGCCATGGTGATTCTCCCACTTCACCCATGGGAAGGGATTTCATGGAACTCCCTCACCTGCCTCAGGGGGTCTGGGTCTGAACCTGACCTGGGGAAACACTCTGCTCCTATGGTGGCCTTAGACTCGGGACACACAATGCCATCATAGACAGCGGGGCTGGGTGCAGCGAGCAAGAGGCAGACGGCTGCTGTGGTAGCTGCGAGTGTGATCCCGTGAGAAATAAAAACTGCACTCCACAGTGAGAATGTCCCAAATTACCAAGGTAACATAACAAACAGTGCTGCTAAGAGCTGCCATTTTTGAATGTCCACCATATACACGGCGACTTATATACATAATACACTCCGACTCTCACATAGTCCTGCGGCGTCCATTCCAGCATCAGCATCTTTGTCACCGTTGTTCTACTGCTGGGATGACCAGGGTTTGGGAAGAGCGGATGGCCGGCCCAAGGTCCCACAGCTCGTTAGGGTCAAGGCCAGCCTCTCAACCCAGGCTCTTTCGCTGCCCAAATCCATGCTTTACCCGCATCCACTAAAACTGCCCCATAAAGGCTCTGGGTAAAGATGATAATGGTATCATTTTATTTTACCAAATGATTTTCCACTCATTATATCACTTGAAGTAAAAGGAAGATTTTAGGAATTATTTTTACACACATTTCAAAAACAATTGAATCTTGTTCGAATCCTAGTTTCTGCCTGGCTGTGCATTCAAATTGCCTGATGATTTGGTTAAAATCAGACTCTGATTCCTAGATCTGGGGGGTGGGCTCAGCTTCCAGGTGACTCCCATGGCACCCAGATTTGGGCCCTTGATCCAGGGTGTGATTTGGCCAGAAAAGCTGACGTTACCAGGCCGATGCTTTCTTTTCAGGGGACCGTGGGTTGTGCGCCTTGCGGTCCGTGGGGAATTAGGGCCCTTCTCATTTCCCCAAAGGTCAGCGATGAGCCTGCTCCTTCCACCATCAGTTCTCTCCTCAAAGAACATGATTTCTGGTGTCATATGTTTCCAATCTATTAATACTTCCTCACTCTCCCCTTTCCCAGGGCAGGAAAGTCATGTGGGGAAGGGACTCAGAGCAGGAGTTAGGGACCCTGGACTTACAGCAGTTGTGAGGGACCCTGGTTTTGCACCCAGGCTCCAGTCCTCGAAGAAGCTGATTCTGGACACTCTGTTTCCTCTCGTGTAAATGATGCCTACGCCCACCCTACCCAACTCACAGGGTCACTCCACACCAGAAAACCATAACAATCCTTTGAAAAACATGTGGCCTAAAGCAATGCACAGTGGGACGGGACCAATGTGGCCGAATGGGACTGGCATGGCTGACGGTCGGTCATAGGTGGGGTGACCTGACCTGCTTTGCCTGAGACAGCTGTGGTTCACACCAGCGCCACATCTGCCTCGAGCCTTAGGATCTGGGGTGAATCACTGCATCTCTGTGAGTCTCAGTTACCTTTTCTATGGAGCAGAGGTCATCATATATAAATGTGCATCTACATTATGAACATCAGAAGAGATTTCGAGTGGGAGCTCTTTGTGAACTGGAAAAAATAATCACACAACAGCGGGTTTTATTACTGTTAAATCCAGGTGGTGTGAAATTGGGAGGCGCCACTTCAGCTCTGGAATCTGGTATTTTGCCAAGAGTTGTCCCGTCTCCATTAGACTCTTTCTCCCTCTGTCCCAAGAGACCCTTCCCCTCCGTTCCCCAGGCCCCAGTTACCTTTTCTGAAAAACAGAGGGACCAGAGTCTGGGTTTCTGAGCCACCTCCCAGGGCTGACAGTCTATGATTTCAGGATTCTTAGGAATGTTTGGCTTGCTGGTCTTGGTTGGTTGTTTTCTTAAGAAGAAAGAAAGCCAGACAACCTAAACATGAAATACAACCCAGCAGTGAATTACATGGACCTTGAAAAAAAAGCATCAAGCAGAAATGGTTATGTCTAATATCGAGCCTGCCAGCCTCGCCAGGGCCCAGTAACCAGAATCAGATGTCTGAACTTGATCTACACCTGCAGGTACAGTTATGGCTTCTAGTCCCCAAGTGCTGTTGTTGAAGCTGCTCAATAACTTTCTTTAAGAGCCACGCGTTCCACGACTCTTTGTTTTCCCAAGCCGAATTACCCAGGGTGCCTCACAACTTGCTCCTGCGCCTTGGCCTCGTGTACAGGGGTTTTTGCTGGGGTTTGTTTTGCTTCTGTAGAGTTTCCATGTGCTCTCTGGGGATGCCTCCTGGCAATTAATTAATGTTGTGTTATGTGTTTGGGGATGGTCTTGGGTTTCTCCCTTGCTTTGGATAATGAGATTACTGGAGGGAGTCTGGGTGGAAGATTAACAGATGGAATCTGAAGGTGCAGGCTTCTCAGAACCTCGTTTCTGAACAGAAATAATAGAAATGAGATGAAAGAGAGAGAGAGTCTACCTCCAGGCCAACCATCATCCTACACCAGGGTCTGCCCCTCCAGGAGGACCAGGCCCACACCAAGAGGCCGGCTGATGAGCCTAGTGGCTCCGCGTAGCTTTGTTTCCCACCCACATGGCTGCCTTGCTCTGGGCCAATAGACAGTAGCTGCAAACCCCTCCCAGGTCTCCATTTGGGGCAGATGAAGTCGCTGTTATGTCTGCTTTGCAAGATACGATGGAACCGAACACACGCACAGGGGCTCTTTCCTCCATGCGGCTTTTCTGTGCCGAGAGTGGTATTTCTTCCATGCTCCATCCAGCGGCCAGTCCTGACCCTCACATCGCAATAGCGGTCACGCCATTGGGTTCTCTCTGATATGTGACCATGCAATGCTGCATCAGTTCCGATGTCGATTGTGGCAGCTCGGCCCCTAAGTTCTAGGTTGTATCAGACCCTTGTGGCAGGTTGGGGGAAACTCAGCTCCTCTGAGTCTGCTTCAGCAGAACGGTCTCTTTCACAGATAATTTTATCCCCTTCTTGTGCAATCCTTATTCCTCATTGTGTCTACCCAGACCTGGAGTTCCCGGTCTTCCGTTACAAACACACACGCAGTGTGTGACTTGGCTAATGTCTTGGGGAGCTGCAGGGACACCAACAACCCTGGGAAGAACATCTTTGTGCCTAAAGCAGTCCACACGGACCATTTGCTCGGCCCCGGCTCACACCTCCCTTCGCGGTTTTCAGTCTCCTCGCCGTCCTCTTCCTGGCCCTTGTCTGCTTTTTCCCTTCCCAGGTCTGAGGGTGACTGTCAGTGCCGCGGTTTAGCTCCTTCTCAGCGCAGTGGTCCTTGTCCTCAGGCTCTTGGCTTCTGCCCCGAGCAGCTGAACTGGGATACTTTGCTGAACAGAGACTCTCACCTCCTTGAAAGAGGTTCTGGTAACGTCCAGGTGGTATATTTTTGGAAATGCATATGACACGGGTTGGCTGCGGATGACAATGCAAAGTCACAGTTATTTGTCCGATCGGTGTTTATGAAGCATCCAGTCTGGGGGTAGAGGTGAGCAGGCCCACACTCGGTGTCTGAGAAGCTTCCAGTTTCATAAGAGTAGCAAGGCTGAGTGATTAACATCACCCCGTGGGGCAGAGTATCTGCTGTGCCAGTAGGGAAATGAAACGAGAACATTGACATTTCCAGCTGGGGTGCCAGGGAAGACTCTGCCAGAAGAAACAGCCTTTAGCGAGACCTAAACAATGTTGCTCGTGTAGAAATGGAGGGTGGGGAGGGGAGAAGACCCCCAGGAGGAGCTCACAGCATCATTCGAGGCTCAAAGATGGCACCACAGAAGGTGAGCTGGGAGGGAAAGGAATGGGTAGACTTCTGATTTTCGTTGAACACTTAAAGAGCTGGGACAGCCATCTCTCCCATCCACAAAATGACAAGAATCAACAGACTGAAAAACAACAGTCATCCAAGGATTGAGGTCACAGGACCAACCACTGCTTCCAAAATATGGGAGACAGGCAGATGCAGAGAATCATGACTTAGGAGCCGAAAGCTTCCTGGGAACCGGTACTGGGGTCCTTTTCCTCAGAATGACATGTGTGGCTTTCAATAAGAAATTACAAGGCACACTAACAGACAAGAAAAGGAGTTCAAAGACACAGAACAAGTGTCAGAACCTGAGTCAGATACGGTGGAGATGTTGGAGTGGTCAGACGGGGAATTTAAAGCCACCGTGGTCAGCATGTGACAGGCTTCAATGCCCAGAGTGAGAGCCTGCAGACAGATCACGGGGGAGCCCGTGTGCGGGAACACACCACTCTGGGGACGCTGTTCTCGCTGTTCCTAGCAGGTCACCTTGCTCCTCTCTGTCCTCACATGCTGCCTCAGACAAGCCAGGTCTGGGCATTTCTAGGCCACTGGCTTGCTCTGGGATCCTCGGCCAGTGGCCCCAGTACCTAGGTTGGCAGAGACAGCAACTACATGAAAGAGGCCTGCTGGCCCGGCCTTCCTGCGTGGTCAGGTTTCAGCTGATGCCTGGTTCCTGTTGCTGAGGACAGGACAGGGGCTTGGCGACCCCAGCATGACAAAAGCAATGGCTTTTTGTTGTTGGAGCAGACAGATGTCAGACAGGCTATCCTTCCTTCCTTCCTTCCCTCCCTCCTCCTTTCATTCATCCGTCATGTATCATCAGCCTGAGCTAACGAGTCCCTTATTCCCTCAGCAGCATGATGAGACCTGCCCACCCCTGAAGACCACAGTAGGAAGCTGGAGACTGGGGCCATAAAGGGGGGGAAGGGTTGCCAAAGAGATGAGGGGATTGGGCAGGAAGAAAGGTCAGGCGAATCTTGGGTGAAGTGGAAGGCTGGTTCTCTTCCCTTTGGAGGGGAGGTCCCCAGGCCCCTTCCTGCCTCTCCTTGGCCACAGGCCACTTGTCCATGATGGTGGATTCAGGGGCGGCGACGCCCTGGAACACAAGGCAAGATAGCAGCCAATGGGACCTCCCCCTGGGTTTCCTCTGACTGAGTCTTCGACTCCAGCATTACAAGGGGGATCCAAAGAGAGCCCCAGGCCTTGAAGTGGCAGCGTCTCAAATGAGGCCCATGGGTGCTTTTTCATGTCCACCACAAGGCTGGTCCTTTCACTTCAGGCTCTGCCACTCACCAAACAGAGAAGGTGCTACCTGGCCTTGTCATCCTCTGCATTCGATGCAAGGCTAGATGTCCATTGGAAGCAAGTTAGAGTCACAGAAAAACAGCCCTTGCGAAGGGCATACAGCCACCGGATGCGAGGTGAGCCCCTCCTCCCAGCCAGTCACCCACTCTGCTGAGCCCCCACTGGGCTGCATTCAGGCAAGTGAGCTTGGCTTTGGGGTTACATGCATCTAATTCTGTGACCTACAGCAAGTCACATACACTGGATAAGCCTCAGATTCCTCATCTGTGATAAGAAGCCCCCAAATACCCATTTCCAGGACTACTGCGAAGATAAATGGCAGCAGCCACTGCTTCTGAGGATCCCTCTGGGCTGCACAAGGCTGAGCTTTCACACCTGCTGACCCCTTCAGTCCCCACACCTACTCTTGGCGAGCATCCCTTTTTGCTAGAAGTGGAAACTGAGGCCCATTCCATCTGAGTGCCTTGCCCAAGGTCACATGGTTCTAAGTGGCAAAGCTGGGATTTTGTTCCCGCAACCCAGCTGTCGGTGGATGCGTTCATGTCTTTGTCACACCCCTTTTGTAAAGTGAGCCCCCACTGAGGTCTGTACCAGGTGAGCCATACCTGCCGCAGAGCTGACAGCTGGCCATTAGTGTGTACGGAGACCTCCTGCTGCGCAGGCGCTGGCGCAGAGCAGCTCCTCCCAAGGGTGGTTGATGGCAACGCTGTCGGGAATTTCCGATGTGCGGGCGTCACAGAGTGGGGCCCGGGTGGGGAGCAGCTTCTGGGTGCCGTGTCCATGCACGTGTGAGCCCATGAGGTAGGTAGAGGAGTGTCAGTGCTGTTGACCTAGGACACTCCTTGGGCCAGACAGACTCGTTAACCCTGAACACTGCCTCTTCGTTTCTGCTCGAAAGCAGATGCTGCTGATCCAGGGCCTGCTTTACAAGGCCCACGGAAAGGCTGAGGCAGAGATGCCAAGAGGAACGAATGAGAGGAAGAGTAAGTGGCACAGAAATCCAGGATCAAGGATCTGCTCCGACTTCATGTTCCGGTGAGCTTCAGAGAGACACGGGATATTGGTGTGCATGACTTCCGAGGAAACAGTTCTGACAGCGACACATCCTCTTCTGTTTGGATGGAGCAGACCTCTGGGTGCTCTCGTCCATCACCGGCCCTGACCAGGAGCCTCCAGTTCTGGATATGCGGCCTGCTCAATAAGGGCTGCCCAGAGGCTCTGTCTTGCCTTCCCCGTGAGACAAGGTTCTTCACCCTTGGTTTTGAAGTAAGTGTGGGGCTCCTGCTTGGTTTTGAAGTGTGTGATGGGTGGATGGTCCAGAATGCAGGCCTCGGGCTGCCCAGGATGTCACTGTTGGCTGTACAACCTCCCATGGGTCGATGGACCCCCTGTACCTCAGTCTGCTCATCAGCACAAAGGGACGGTGACCGGGCCCCAGCCTATGTCACTGGGTTTTATTGGGATAAAAATAATGCTGAGCTTACGATTTTGGTAGGTGGTTGAGGATGTTTAAACCACCAGCTCAGCTGGGCCCTCCTCGCTCCCAACAGAGGTGCCCCCACCTGGCTTTCCCTGCGTGGCCTGAGGCCTGAGCCTGTTAAACTGCAACAATTGTAGAGGAGTTTTATTGGGAGGCTCAGATTGCTAACTCACTCTGCCTGGGCAGTTACAGCGGGGTGGAAGCTGGTGGTTGGCTCTCACTGGAGTTTAAAATTCCAGAATCAACTGTGGCTTGAATTTCTTTATTAAACATGCGAAGCTAGCCCAGGTGTCCTCAATTTGGCACTGCTGGCATTCTGGGCTGGATCCTGCTTTGTCATGGGGGCTGTCCTCTCTCCAGTAGAGTTAGCCAGGAGCTACCCCTCCCCAAGTCGTGACAGGAGTGTCTCCAGGCCAGGGTGAGACAAAGGCTGGTGAGTGAGGCACTCAGCACTTGCAGGGCCTGTGAATGCAGACTTCCTGCATTTTTCTTCTTGTTGCTCCTCACCCTGGCCCAGCTCCAGACCCGGCCAAATGCTTGGGGTGGGGGGCAAAGCCACCCCATTGAGCCCCACTGAGATGAGCGTTTTCTGACCCTGTGGGCTGGCAAGAAAGAGGCAGCTGTGGACCTTTGAGGCCAAATGCACGCCCTCTGCCTGGGACTGGAACCACCTTCTTGTGGGCTCCAGGACTTGGTGCCTGGAAGCTCCAGGGCACGGTGACCTGTCTGGACTCAGGGATGCTTTGATGACCAGAAAATGCAGGCCAGAGAGTTGGGAACTAGAGCCCCCAGGGTGATGTCACCGGGGCCGCAGTGCTTTAAGGTGTGATGAGAACCATCCTCGACTCTTTGTCTGGCCATCTTACAGTGGGGGGGTGTCCCAGCCATCCCAGTTCACGAGGACAGATGCCCTAGATATGGGGGGCAGGGAGAAACTTCCCTCTGTTTTTCTAAGTTCTTCTGGCTGGTCTAATAATTAAATTGACATGGGATGGGCTGACAGGAGAAAGTAACCAAATTTAATTATGTGCAAGAGCGTGGGAACCCTGCGTACAAGAGACAGAGACCCCCCCCTCCCCCCACACGAGAGGTTCAGGGACAGCAAGGGGGACGAGGTGTGTGTGATGCTCTGAGCTGAGGATGAGTTGAGGGTCACCCTGGGGCTTCAGAAGTGGGGACAAAAAGAAGAGCAAATGTTCTGTGATAAGAAGTTTCCCCTGACCATAAAAAGTTATTTCTAGCAATAACTCTTTCCATGGTCAAGGCCCCATGTTTAAATTCTTTAAGGGAGAGGTAAATGTTTCTTTTGAGCTACGGGGACCCAATTGCCTTTAGTTCAAAATAATTCACATGTCCTGGTGGCACATCTGTTTTTGAGCCCTCAGGTGCCTTTTCTCCTTCTCTCGAAGGTGACAATTTTCTATAGAGTACCCGATCCCGTGACAGGACATCCCTGGGTAGTTAATGACACCATGGAACTTTCCTCCAAATTTAAAAACCAAGCCAGAGTCACAGGAACATGAAAATCAGTTGTCTATCACAGGAGAGGTGGTTGTCAAGAGGCCAGATGCCCTAGAGATTTCTACCTATGACATTCGGAGCAGCACTGGGTTCCTTGTTACCAGGGGGACGAGCCCCTCAGCCCGCCCTGCCTCCTTATGCCTGGTCCACGATTCCTTCCTGTAGGGGAAGAAGAATAATTTTACATCTACCTTTCTGGGTTCTAAACTGGGTCCACTGTCTCTTACAAGTGGCTACCTTCAGCGTCAGTTGAGGACACCAGACCTTTGGGTTCTCTGTTCTCTGTTCTTCGGGACCCTGGCTTCTGCTGCCTGGGATTGTGACTATAGACGAAACTGAGGACATCAGTTCTGAGTTCAGCACCCACAGGTCCCTGAGACCCCCGTCTGGGACTTTCTCCATAACCCACATCTTCACTCTCAGCCCATTGGAAGGCCTTCCATTGGAAGAGGCCTTCCCTCACCCTCCAGGGAGGCCAATGTCCCTTCTGGGCACTCACATGACATCCCACTGTTCCACTGTGCTAGTGTCCTATTGTTACTGTAACAAACTACCACAATTTTAGTGACTTAAAACACTGCCTATCTCAGTTCTATAGGGAGAAGGCCAGACACAGTGTGTGTGGCTCCGCTGGTTCTCTGCCTGGGGGCTCTCAAGTCCAAAATCCGGGTGCTGAAAGGCCTGTGTTCCCTTTTGGAGGCTGGACTCCTTTCCTGGGGCTGCTCTCACAAAACGCCACAAACTGGATGGCTAAGAGTCCTGTGCTGTCACGGTTCTGAAGGCCAGAAGTCGGAGCTCAGAGTGCCGGCAGGGCCCTGCCCTCCTGAAGGCTCTGGGGGCGAACGCTTCCTCATCTCTTCCTGCTCCTGGTGGCCCCAGGCAGTCCTTGGCTTGTGGCTGCATCCCTTCAGTCTCTGCCTCCATCTTCACCTGGCCTCCTCCTCTGTCTCCTCTTCCGTCTCTTATAAGAACACTTGTTGCTGGGTTTAGAGCCCGCTCTAGATCTTGGAAGATCTCATCTTGAGACCCTTAACTTTATCCCATCTGCAAAGACCCTTTCCCCACCTGAGATCACATTCTCAGGGTCTGAGGGTTAGAACATGGATATATCTGTTGGGGGGGCCACCACTTAACCCATCCCAGCTGTCTTGCTTGGGGCTGCTGCTGTTAACGACCCCTCCCCCCTACTCAGAGCCCACCAGGGGGTTTCCTAGGGAAACTTTACACACTTGTTTTAACGTGAGTCATGCCTGAAAGCCCTTCAGTGCCTCTTCAGAAACCTGACATAGGACTGTACTCTGTTAATTTGAAAATGATTCAGGGTACAGATGCAAAACCCAGTTAATCATCACCCAGGTTAACTGGAGCCGCACCTGCTATGATGTTTACTTTGGAATGACTTGCATTTGAGGTCTGAGCATAATTGCTTCTTCAGGTCAGGTGATCAATACATTAATTGTTTAAAAGAAATACCTGCATGTCTTGAAGTTTGGGGTTGAAGAAGGAAAACCTCTCTCCACGTTGAGCTGTTTTACTTCAATTTTATTCTGATAAACTCTGCTCAGCAAATCTCTGAAGACCTTGAGGCATATTGCCTACTCAATCCTAACTGTGTTCTAAAAGACAGACCGTCTTTACAGCAATGGGAATCAGGTTGCAGGTGTGCTTCCACACCTCACTCTTCTGCCTGGAAGTGAGGGGAAACAGCTTTCTCCCTCAGTCAGCATGCTCAGGGCAGGTGTGTGCACGCAGGGCAGCCACGAGGCTCAAGGCCAGTGTACGACCCACGGCTACCATTTCTACCGGTTCCAGCTATTTGCATCCCCCATCCACATGTTCCTCCCTACCGGCAAACAGAGATCTTGACCTGATCCCAGGGCTACCAGGAATGACATTGCCATGGCTCTGGGTGCCTGTCAGCATTGGACAGACACAGACGGGGACCTCTGTCTCCCACAGGCCATCCCAGGGAGACCTACTGGTGAGACTCCTGGGGTCCAGAATGTCTATGGAATGAGGCAGAGGTATGCACAGTCTGGAAATCTCTACCATCTATCAACCACATCCCATGAACACACAGCTAGGCCCTCTCCCCACCAGCACTTTATCCCCTGCCCCATCATCCTGCATTCCCACCATCACCAGAACATTCTCCTTCCTGGTCTCCCAGATCCCTGTTCCCTGGAGGGAGCCTGGTGATAGGCAAGTCCCATTGCTTGTTGCCTTTGCACAAAGCAGTGGCTCCCGCGTCATGCAGAGCAAAGCCAAAGTGCTCAGGGTGGCCACCAGGCCCTCCGTGGACCCAGCCTGCTCACCTATGTGCCCAGCTCCAGCCACGCTGCTCCCTCTGCCTGGAGGGACCGTTCTCCCCAGGTGACCTCAGGGATCCCTGCTCTGATGCCACCTTTCCCCAGGCAGTCCCCACTTGCAATTGTAGCAGCCTCTATGCCTGCCCCTTCCCAGCTATCTTTCTCCACCTAACTCAGCCCCGTGTGATGTGGTTTCCTAAAGTTTCTGCTCTGTTCCCTGTTGAGTGAGGGGAAGGGAAGGGAAGGGGGACCTTTTGGTTTTGCTTTATGGGCTGCTGCTCCTTCTCCCACACCCACAGCAGAGCCTGGTGCTCTGTGATATTTGTTGAATGAATGAACGCATGCCCGAATGAATGAAAGCAAAGCCACATTTGCTCACAGTCCTGTCAACCTGTCTGTTCAGAAGCTGCTCTGTCATTCCTTTCTGAAATGAGTCATCTGCTTCGGGACCTCATGATTCTTCCTCCCTCCTCGCCCACAGACTTTTTTCAATGATGAAAGGCTGGATCATTTGAAATCACTGTGGGGTATGTGCTTTTCTAGCCCTGAGTGTGGCACTGACCTTGTAATTTTCCACATACTGCTTTAAGAAGCAGTAGATTTCCACCAAGAAAGAGGAAGAAGCTGATGGCCGAGCTGAGTGCGGTGTTTTATTGGGGAAAACCAGGGACGGCTGGTGCACAAAGCCACCTACAGCTTGGTGCTAACAGCACAGCTGTCCCACAGTGACCAGGTGCAGAGCCTTAATTTAGAAACCACTCCCAACCAGCATGTTTATCACCCATTACCTGAGAGCGCACATTTTCAATTTACCCTGCCCCAGAAAAGCAGCCTTATCTCTCTGAGGTGAATAGCAACAGCCCTGCTTGGGTTCCCAATCTGGAGGGCCGCTGTCCACACTCACCATTTCAAAAGGTGCTTCTAACAAACAGGCCACCTGCCTTGTCAGGCACCTGGCTTGGGCTGAAGGGAGAAGACAACAGCATATCGAAGCCAACATTCTGAGTTCCCATGCGACTACCTGATGACTGGCTTCACCGCCTTGGAAAGTTCCTTAGCTTCTCTGACCCTCCATTTCCTCATCTGTAAGAAGGGACACTTAGTAGTCAGCTCATGTAGTCATGATGGGGACTTGTCATCCATGTAGAGCACTCAGCTCCATGCCTGGCACAGCCTCCAGGAAATGGCAGCTGTCACTGGCTGTCCTTTCTACCATGTCTTATTTAGACCAGAAGCTGCAGAAGTGGGGGACAGGGTGCTTCAGTTGGTAGATGAATGTCAGCAGGTAGAGTCAGCACAGAATTAGGGCTGGAGCTCAGAACTCCGGGATCCATGGTTTCTTAGATGCGTGCTCTGGCTGCGGTTCTGCCTGGTTGTGCACCGTGTTCTCTGTCACTCTTCCTGTATTTGTTATTTATCACTGGTTGTGAGCTTGTTCAGGATGATTCTGCAGCCAGGGATGCTTCAGTCCCCTCTGTAGGCAGCTCTGTGCCAAGCTTCCCTGTCTGGCTGGTCAGCTGGTGGTGCTGGTCTCTTGACTCGTCCTTGGCTTTCTGCAGATTGTGGCCTCCCGAAGGGTGGAAAGCCCACCTTTCGGCACTGTCTTCTCTGAGCTTAGAACAGGTTCTGGCAGAACTGGATATGCAATTGCAGGACCCAGAACAAAAGGCAAATGACGACTCCCTTTTCAAAAATTATTAAGAATTTCAAGATGGTGACCATGGAGACTTGAACCAAGAGTTGGCCCTTTGGGGACAGGGCCTTGTGCCACTGCCCAGATATTGCTTGCCTATGATGCCAGCTCTGTTTCAGGCAATATCTGTTTCTGGAGTTGAATCACACAAAACATTGAATCCTTGGTGTGTCCTGCGATCTTACAGCTGGATGAGGAACAAGCATGAGGCCCTGAGTTGCTGATTTGAGCTGAGCTTTCATCGACCTAGTGATGCTCCGCCCACTCACTCAATAGAACTTCTAGGGAAATCTGCTGCTCAGGCCCCATCCTGAGAGATCAGTCTACTGTTTCCACACCAGGTGCAGCTAAGATTGAGAACAACGGACTAAGTGAATTTAGATCTGTGATGCAGGGTGGATTTCCTCTCTCCTGGGCAACCCAGGTAGGATTAGGGCAAACACTTTATCATTTGTTACTATTATTTTTTAAAAATTATGGTAAGATGTACATAACATGAAACTTACCATCTTAGCCCTTTTTAAGTGCACAGGTCTGTGGCAGTAGCACACTCACACTGGTGGGCAGCCATCACCACCCTCCGTCGCCAGAGCTCTGTCATCTTCCCAAACTGGAACTCTGTCCCCATCAAACACTAACCCCTCACTGCCTTCTCCCCCCAGCCCCTGGCACCCACTGTTCTGCTTTCTGTGTCTGTAGATCTGACTACTATAGGTGCCTCATATGAGTGCAATCATACAGTGTTTGTCCTTTTGTGTGTAGTTATTCCACTTAGCATAATGCCCTCAAGGCCCATCTGTGTGGTAGCACATGTCAGAATGTACTCCTTTTTTAAGGCTTAATAATATTCCACTGCATGGATGGAATATTACATATTTTGTCTGCCCATTCATCTGTTGCTGAGCACGTGGGTTGCTCCCACCCTTTGGCTACTGTGAACACACTCATTGTCCTTTATAACAGTGTGGTTTTATTATCACGCCCATTCACAGATAGGAATACTGAGGCTACCGGGGAAGCCGTGTCCACGCCCAGGGCAGCCTGCTTCCTGCGCCTGGCTCTCTCCACCTCTGCATACTTCCTCCTGTTCCTGCAAGGTGGTGTTTTCTAGCATAAGGACAAGCAATGACTACTTACCCAATGGGTGGTTTGGCACTTTTCCTCCCTTTCAAGCCCAAGGGTGGGCTGGTGCTGGTAGGAAATCGGATACACACAGGTGTCCTCTTATTAGAGTACTGTGTATCTAACACCTGGTGGTTTCCATCACAGGGCTTGCTCGGCAGGTGAGACAGTCGAAGGGCCTCTCTGATGAGGCACTGGAAACAGAAGCAGGAGGACGGTGGCTCACAGGACTGCTGGCTACTGTGCAGATTCTTCTGGACTTCATTCTTCATTTCTATGAACCCCATTCCAGTGTGCTGGGGCAAGCAGGCCTTTGGGGTCCCCTGATCACGAGCGTGTGAGACAGCTGTGGTTTCCTCATTTTTGTGCAGAGATCATGGTGCCCTCCTGGTGGGGCTCCTAGGGTTATTGCATCGAGAACTAAGGTTAGCACCCAGGATACTGGCACCCACCGATCAAAGCACACGCAGGTTTCCAGCTCCGGGTCTCTTGGGAATGTGGTTTTTAACTTGGTAATGTTTTGGTACGGATAATTTTGAGCAGCCATATATTTTGGTGGCTAGAAAAATGGACACTTCTCTTGATTCATACTAGTGAGGACGAGACTGGCTTTGTGTGAACATATATTTTTGTCTCCTTTATTTGACATCAGAGACGGGGGAGTATTATTTTTTTCTAGATGTTCTAAGATGGAAACAGCACTTTTTCGAAGTCTATAAATGTGATAAACTTTTTTTTTAAAGAGGGGGAATTAGGTTTTCTAACTTTTCCATTTTTCACAAATCAGCCTCTCTTGGATTAGCTGTCCCTTCAGTGACTCCAATAAGGACCTGAGTGGGGAATAAAAATCTCTGTGATGGATTTTTTTTAAAAAATTGTGCTTTTTATTCGCATCTCCCCAAAGACCGTAAAGCACCTCTCTAGTGACAATTTCTGTAGAGAATCAAGTGGGAAAATGGAGATCCAGGGCCTCTGGTGACAAGGTCACTGATCTGGTCATTGTGGCCTCCACTGGTTGTTCAGTAGAGTCCAAGGTGGAAGGAGAGGGATGTCCACTGCCTTCCTGGGCTGCACCCCAGCCAGGATGCCGTCCACATAGTGAGTGGCCCAAGGTAGGCAAGATGGGGTTGACAAGACTTGCATGTCTGTGTGTTCGTGGTGACTTCACTGCCAGGGCATCTCCAGCAGTGACACACCGCACTGTTTGGAGAATTCCAGAAACCAGAGTGGCTGCCCCTCCCTGGTGTTGAGTGACAAGGCAGGCCTTCATCACATCCACTTGTGGCCACCATGACAGGGCCCGTGGTACCAGCCCAGGGTGGACGCCCACAGACCAGGCGTCACCCAGCTGGCTCCACAGGCTTCTGCCCCAGGATGAATCTGTCACAAAGATTTATTAAGCTCCTGTCCTCCAAGATCTTACAATCGATGCTGGTCAGCAAGATACCATGAAACAACTTGCCATGTGGATCACATGGCGTGCCGGGTGGGACTAGAGATCGATTAGCACACACCTGGGACCTGAGGAAGGACGGAGGGACTGGCTTGGTCAGAGAAGGCTTGTGGGGCAGGTGGGTTTGGAGAGGAGGGAACAGAGGGAGGGCTTTCCCAGCAGGGGGTCCAGCAGGAGGATAACTCCTGAGGGGGCTAGGGGCTGGTGTGGTCCCAGCCCAGCCCTGAGCTAGTTGAGTGAGCCTGGGCACATCACCCCATCTTCTGTGGCCTGGTTCTACGTCTACAAAAACCATGCTTCGAGGTGTATACCCCAAAGAACTGAAAACAGGGACTCAGATTCTTTCAAATGTTCATCGCAGCAATAATTCACAGCAGCCCAAAGGTGGGGGAGAGAGGAATTGACAAACCATGGTGTTCCATGCAATGGAACATAATTCAACTAGAAAAAGGAAACAAAATTCTAAAACGTGCCACCACGTGGACGCGTCTCCAAAGCATCATGCGACATGAGAGAATACAGATATGAAGGCCACACGTTACATATTCCATTTATCTGAAATATCTAGAACAGGTTGGTGCATAGAAACAGAAGCAAGTCGGTAGTTGCTGAGGGCTGGGGAGGGAGGCATGGGGAATAGCTGCTCAGTGGCGAGGGGTGTTCTTTGGGGGCGCAAATGCTGTGGAACTGGATAGAGGTTCGTTTATGCAACACTGTGAATAAGCTGAAAGCCACAGAATTGTTCACTCTGAAATGGTGAATTTTATGTTACATGGCTTTCACCCCAGTGATTAAAAAAATATAAAAAAATGGTGCGTTGAATAAAATCTGGGCATTTCCAACTTCCTTCTGGAACCTGAAGAATTCCAGGGAGAGGTCTCAGCCGCGCTCACAGTGGGGACAGGGATCTTACCTGGCCCGGCTCCTCTGCCTTTCTGTGATTCCAGCTGTGCTTTGAGTATTTCCTGCCCTGGATTCCACGTGAGGTTTCATGTGAAGAAAAGCCTGATAATGATACATTTTTTTAAGTGATGAAAAGTGAGCTCATCTCTCTGGTGCCTTTTCCAGACCGAGCATTCATTCCGTAATTTCTGTGGTATTGGCCATGTTCAGCATCACCTGGATTTCTTCAGGCTGCGATGAGAATGCTGAGCCTGTGGACCTTCCAGAACAGCGTGTTCTCTGTGCTCATCTGGCAGATGAAAAGGGCAAGTCCCCCTGGTTGGGTGTCTTCAGAGAAATTTTGGCTGCAGGAGTTTCTAGACATCCTGGAGCTTACATTCCGATGGGAAGCCTGAAGCCGAGATAGCTGTGGCCAGCTCTTCCTGAGCTGGACAGATGAGATCTTTTCCTTCAAAGTGTGGTCCGAGCACCAACGGGCTTGTTGGATATGCAGCATGGCAGCCCCGGGCCCCCAGTCTGGACCAGAATCTGCCACATCACAGGGTCCTCGAGTGACTGTCAAGCCACTAGTGAGGACAGTTCAAAGGCCTGAAGGTCAGTCCCCTGACTCCATGGCCAGGTGGTGTACCCAAACCACCTTGTCTTCATTCACGGTGAAAGGGAGACAAGAGCAGCCGACCTCCTAGAACGGAGCAGAATTTAGCAATAGATAGCAGACCTCGCTGGGCCCGAGCACACAGGCATCGCTCCGCAGACGCTGCTTCCCCTCGGCCTGACGTCCAAGAGGCTTAGGGTTTAATGGGATGTCTAGGAGCTGTCCCGAGCCCAAGTTTCCATTCTGACGGGAGTGTCCCAGCTCACCCCACATTCAGAACTGAAACCTCGCTCTTGGACCTAAAGATACTCTGCTGGGTTTTTCCTAAACAAACATGACCCAGGGAATTGGAAAATACAGGCACACAGACTCACAGATGGGGATATGTAACACGTTGGTGTTCTGGATACTCTTTAAAGGACTCTTTCTGGCCGGGAGTCAACAATGGCCCTCAGCGATGTGCCCTACCCGGCCTGTAACCCTTGCGCAAGACGTGCCCCCACCCCTGAGCCAGAACAAAACGACTGCTTCGGTGATGAGTGGGTCCTCCACGTCTTTTCAGACGTTACTTGAGTAAATGATTGAAGTAGCAAGTAAGTTTTAATAGGATAGGTATACAAAAGCTTTTTTTTAAAAACCAATGCCAACATATACAGGGAACAGTCTGTATATTTATGCGCTCCACGGTGGAGTCTAGGTTACTTTTATGATAAACACGAAAACTTACTCTGCTTAGAAGACTTTTTTCCTCCTCACGAAGTTTCTCATTAACCAAAGCTTTTATTTGGGCCGAGCCATTCCTGTGGTTTCCCGAAACAGAAATGATAGTTGTGTTATGACAAAACGTCTTTAATACCAACGGCAAAGCTGACACACCAGGGGATATCTCAGGCTGTGCTTCTGTGTTTACAAGAAAACCAAAGGTAAAGAGAAATGCTTCTAAGACCTGAAGCACAGCAGACTTCTGAGCCACGCTGCGTTGCGGGGAGGCAACTGGCTGATTAAAAATTGTTGATATTATTTCAATTACAAATTAAAAGATTTTTCTTCAGTTACCTCTAAGCCTCTGATCATTTGTACTTTCTGAGTTTTCTTTGCTGTAACTTGTTCCTTATTCAGCAAACTTTTGTGATGAAGATACACTACTATTATTCTGCAGCTTAATGAGAATTTCACGGTGTATGAAACTAAGGGTAGTGTCTTCCCCTTGGAAGGTTTTTGATGAATCATCACAGTTAATCTGTTGATAAATTCAAAGAACAATCTCACGTACATTCTTTCGATCACGGTTGAGCACGTACGCTCATCCAGCCCTCCAGCCCCAAGTCTTGTGAAAGAGTTGAAAACACGTTAAGTCCCTGAGAGCTTTAGGAATCTTGCAATCTGGAAGCTTTTTCTGAAGCAAAGAAAGTTAAATGGGCGATGCACTCTGTGCCGGCCAGCAGCGTGGATGAGGCCCGCCAAGGGGGTTCTGAGCGAGCACAGGGCGCCGGCCACAAGCCCTCTGCTGTGCTCGCATCAGTAGAGCATCTTTTTTTCATTTCAGGAGCCAAAATACACCTTGAGATTCCAGCTAGAGAGATAGCGTCAGCATTTGGCTCTGTCCTTCACTCTCACGTCGAGGAAATGCAAACCCTGGCTTAGAGGGTGTCTCACTCAATTAATAAAAATGAAATAACAGACCAGTTAGGTCTGGTGACACCAGGGCTTCATAGAATTGACTAATATGACCCAGACATGTATCACAATGATCTGCACTGCTTCAGGGGCAAGTGATAGAAATTGTGTTCAGACTGGCTTAAGCAAAAATAAATAAGTGCATGAGGAAAGGAAGGAAGGAAGGAAGGAAGGAAAAGAAAGAAAGAAAATGAGGCTTCAGGTCTAGCTGGATCCAGGGTCTCAGGTGATGTCCCCAGGCTGTCTCTCTGCCATCTCTCAGCTCTCCCTGCCTCTGCTTAATTTCTGTCTCAGATTTTCTCCACATGGTTGCAAGATGGTCCCTAGAAGCTCCTGGACTTATGGACAAAGAGTGACCTTTCACCTTCAGCTCCATGTTAACTACCCCAAAGGGCTCTGACTGGGCCACCTCTGCTCTGAGGCTATCAAATGAGGCCCCCTCTAGGGACACTCCCTGGTCTCATCCTGCCTCTCTCTTCCCAGTTCCCATCTCTGCTTTGGAAATCCCATATCCCTTTTTAATAAACATGTCCCTGGCTGCAGATGGAGGAGGTCCCACCCCTGCCTCCCTTTCTGGGTCATAAATGTGGGTGCGTCTGATGTAGGTGTAACAGTAGTTGACACTGTGTTCAGGGCAGTGGTCTCAATGGGTGTGTGTGTGTGTGTGTGTGTATGTGTGATGTGGCTCCCAGAGGATGCTGGTAATGTCTAGAGGCATTTTTGGTTATAGCTGAGTAACATACACACTGGGGGGCTGCTGCTGGCATCTTGAAGAGGGAGAGCAGGGACCCTGCTAATTGCCCTCCACTGCACAGAGTGGTGGCCACAACAGAGGTTTGTCCAGCCCACAGTGTCCATGGGAAGCTCTGGCTTAGGGCAGAGGATAGCCTGAGGGAGTGTGGGGGCGGGGCTGGGTGAGCCGAGGCGAAGGGGGAAAAATTCAGACAACTGTAATAGCACAGACTATAAAATACAGTTTTTAACAAATGAGGAAAGACATTGTCCAGGAGGGTCCCATGACAGTCCCTTCCGAGCAGCGAGAAGCGTCAAGCCCTCAGTGGACTGGGTCTGCTGCTGATCCTGCAGGTTCAGTCTGTCCCATGGTGCATGCATCTCCAACACTGGGGTCCTGGCTTGAAGCTCTGCTCTCCTTCTCCCTGAGGGGGGTGGGCAGAGGAGGAGAGAAGCATGGAGCCAGTGCTGTGGCATCTGTCCCTGATGGGCAAGAAGAGAGGGAAGAGGAAGCCTGCTTTCCCAACCCGAAAAGGCCTGGGGCACTCTAATTCCCGGCACTCCCTCCCTCTGCAGCCCTTCCCCCTTCTCAGCCCCCCACCCCCACACCCCATGGTGTGCAGCAGGCCTGGGGCAGTGCTCTCCAGGCCAGGTACTGTCTCTTCTTTGTGCTCCTTTCCTGCAGGGGCTTTCTGTGAGCCCTGTTCACTGCCTCTCCCCTGTCCCAGCTCCCCCTGGCTTCTCCTGATGAGGAGTCATCCCCGCTCACCACGGTGGGGGGGGGGCACCCCCCCACCCTGACAGGGCTGACCCATACCTGTGGTCCTAGCAGAGCCGGGGAAGGTGAAGGCTCTTCTACAGGTGTGTCAATAGGTACAAGAATGAGCTGGGACTCAGGCTCAAGACTCCCTTATGCCCGGTGCGCATGTTCTCTCCATGTACCACAGTTCCTGGGGCCATGTAACATCTGTGTAACATAGAAATAGAGACAGTTTTGACCAAACAAAATAGTCAGACTTTAGGATGACTTATTTATTTTTTTTAGTAGAGAATAAAGTTTCTTGTGTAATGCTATGATTGAAGGATGATAAAGTATAATAAAATGCTATGATTAAGAGCTGAATCATAGTCGTTCCAACTAAGTTTCTTTAACGGAGCCAATTAGCAGTGCTAAAATTACTTGCAGTTCTCCTTGAATAGCCAAGAGGCTGGAGACACGAAGTTCCTGAGCAGGAGAACGAGTCTCACACAAGTAGGAGCTCTTTAAGAGGAAAACTCACGCTCAAAAAACGGGCACCCAACAAGGGGGAAATGAAAACCAGCCCGAGTGAGAGGAGTGCTTTTCCACATGGTTGGGAACACGTGGGTCTCAGGAGTTTGCTTCTGAGCAAAGACGGGGGTGAGCGTTGTGTCCGCAGCACTGGCCGAGGTCTCATCCGCACCGGGCCTCTCTGCCCGGGTGATGGGATGCCTTGCCTTGCTCGATGGAGATTGTGGGAGTGACCCACTTGACCTTTGGTACAAGGTGCTGATAATGTACCAGTTAATGACTCATTAGGAAGATTTTTCCAGAACATTAGGTTCTGAGAGAAAGGCTTATTTGAGAACCTTTGGTTGAATCTCTTCTCTGTTTTCCTGTGGTTTTCAGCGAATCTGACTTCACTCCCTTTGTTGAAGCCGAATGTGTCAACCAGGCGGTGTGCCCACGCTGGTCATCCCGAAGCCCCAGGGAGCGCAACGCTAGTGCTGACTTCCCACCGGGAAACACAGCCATCTGAATTCTTGAGTGTGAATGCCAGGTAAGCCCGAAAGGAAAGGCAGTGGCTTCTCTTTGGAGATGGGAAGGGCCTGGCTGCTTCCTCTGCGCCACTTCCTGCCCTGAAGCTCTGGGGTCCCGCCACCTTCCTAGCTTCCCCACTGAAAGAATGGAGGAGGGTAGAGGGAGGCGGGTGTCCTTGAGCAGGGACCTGGTGTCCCTGTGGCCCCTGGAGGGGAGGCAGGAAAGGGAAAGTTGAAAGTGAGGCCTGGTTTTCTGACTTTGGGGAAGGACAGATAATGACGGTGACTGGAGACCAGTCAATTCACTTCCTGAGTCCTAAAGAGCAATCTTCTGCGTGGCCACTCAGGGAAACGTCTCCATGGTGGCACCTGCCCCGTGCCAGGCTCTGTCCTAGGTGCTGGGTGCAGTGGCGAGGGTGAAATTGCTGTCCTCTTGGAGTTCATGGTCTAAGACAGGTTTCCCAGTCTCAGCACTTTTGACCATTGGGCAGGGGACTTCTTTGTGGGGCTGTCCTGGGTACACAGGATGATTAGCAGCTTCCCTGGCCTTGACCCACGACATGCTAGCAGATCCCCAGTCGTGCCCGACAATCAAAAATGTCTTCAGACAGGGCCAGTGGTCGCCCATTTGAGAACCATTAGTCTGATAGAAAAGCCAGATGAGAAGTTGGATAAATAAGGAAAAATACACGTGCTGAATTATAGAGAGCAGTAGAGCAGGGGCGGTTGGGGGAGGGGGTCAGGCAGGTCTTGCTGAGAAGTGTGGTTTGAACAAAGTCCCTGAAGAGGTGAGTGAAGAAGCTATTGTGGGTGAGTGGGTTCTGGGGGGAAGTGGCTCTGGGAGAGGGCATGCCTGGTGACTGCCAGCCCCCCAGGAGGTTGCCTGGCTGGAGGCCAGTGCAGCAGGGGGCCACTTGGAGAAGAGACAGAGGAAACGGGGCATGTAACATTGCCGAGGCTGGGCTTGACTCTGATGGACGGGGCCTCAGCGGGCGGTCAGCACAGGGAGGGGTGGTGCTCATCACCGTCACCCGCAATCTGTGGTTCAGAAATCTGGGCTTATCTGCTTTGGGTTCACGGGCTGAATCAAAGTGTCCACCAGTGGAGCTGTCACTGGGAGGCTCGGGGGGAAATCTGGCTCGAGGGGCACTCAGGTCGTTAGCAGAACCCAGTTCTCTGTGGTTGTGGGGCTGAGGTCCCCAATTCCTTTCAGCCGTCAGCTGGGGCCATCCTGAGCTCCTAGAGGCCCCTCTCTGGTCCTTCACGTGGTCCCTGCATCTCAGAGACAGGAGAGGTCCCAAATCCTTCTTGTCCTTGGGGTTCTTCTGACTCCCCCTCTTCTGCATCCCTCCTCGGACTCCAGCCTGAGAAAGTGCTCTGCTTTTGAGGACTCACGTGGCAAGATGGGGCCACCTGCATAACCCAGGGAAATTGTTCTGTCTCAAAATGTGTAATCCTAATTACATTTCTCTTTTGCCACGGAACACAACAGTTTCTCAGGTCCCAGGGGCCAGGGCATGGACACCTTTGGGGATCATTCTGCCAGGCATGCCTTCATGTATTGGAGTGTGAGGCTTTGATGAAATGTGCCCAAGGTGGGCTTGGCGAGGGCCTGGCTTTTTGACCAGTTTTTCCATGCCGACTTTCATCATAGCCCTGTGAGCACGGTAGGTGTGTATGAACCACAGTGCACGTTATTGGGTGCTCGGTAGGTGCAAGGCCAGGTGATGAGGGCTCCCCTCATGGGTCCCAGCCCAGGTGTCTAATGAGGAAACTGAGGCTCACAGTGATGGGCCTCTCTTGTCTGCCCGTGTTTGAAATCCAGTGTCCTTCTGTGAGAGTCTCCTCGCCCAGATCAGGCCCCACACATCACCCCTACTTTTTCATTAATGTTCCCTGAAAGAGAAACAAGAGGAAGCACCAGTTTGTGCTTCTGCAGTGAGAATGTACTTTGGGGAGAGCCCTATGAGGCCCCCAACCCAGGGACGAGAAAACATCGGCTTACGTGGAGCCCCAACCTCAACCTCCTTACACTGTCGAAGCTCATCGGGTCCGCTTGTAACTGAAGAGGAAGCAATGGATTTAAACAAGAAGCCAAGATCTAGGGCACGAGGAGGAGCCAGCAATGGAAGTGATCTAGCCAAAGGGGGGATCTGACCGAAGAGGGGACGCTGGGAGTCAGAGACTGGGGAATGGCAGGCATTGGGAAGCCCAAAGTTCCCGAAAGGGGTCTGAGCTGAGAAGCAAGCAATGAAGCAAAGGTGATGAGAGCCACTTTGGGGACTCCAGGCAATATGCTGTGTCGTCCATAAAGATGAAGTGGAGCACACAGACTGCAAGCAGACTGAGAAAGGGACGGGTAGACATAGGCATGGGGACCTGTGGGCAGAACCATGCTGAGTTCTCGGCGCTTGGAGACTGAGTGCCCTGCCTTCCCATCCCTGCTTCACCCAGACTCTGCCACCTGGAGCCAGCGAGGCCAGTGTACCTATTGAGGATGGGGAAGTGGCCTGGGTGCAAATGTCCCCCCAGCCTCTCAGAGCACAGCAAATCGTAAATTCACAGCAACCACTGCACCTACTCCCCTTCACATGAAGTTTATATTCGATTCCATTTATATGAAGTTCCAGGAAAGGCAGTCAAATCCAGTGTCAGAGAGCTGCTGGGCAGATGCCGAGGGCCGAGGACAGGGCTGACTGCAAAGACATAGGAAAAGACTTTTGGGGGTGACAGGACTGTTCTATGAATATTTATTACATTGATTACATGAGTGTTTACATAGCCCATCAAACTGTACAAGCAAATTGGATGCACTTTATTGCATGAAAATGACACATCGATAATGTTGATTTTGAGAAAGGAGAGATTGCTACAGCTGTTGCTTGGGACAAGGGTGTGTAGCAGGAATGAACTGGACTCAGATCTTGATGTTGGCGATCATGCTGCACTGAGACAAGCTGCTGAGCCTCCACAGTCCTGCATTTCCATCATTGGGATGAAACTGTGTGTCAGACTGGCCTCCACGGGGCTGTGCAGATGGACCCGCTGGTCATCACGCAGCTCCTAGAACTCACTCCGACTCTGGCGCAAGTGCTGAGTCGCAGTCTTGCTTGTAATGATGGCCTTGCTGGGGCAGGTGGCTATTAAATAGTTCTCCAGGTGAAGATGGCTGATTAGATGCAGCTCCTGAACTTTTATCTGATGCTGGCTTGGTATCTGCACCACAGTTGTCCTTTGAAGAATGAAACATAAGCAAGCAAAGTCAGGGAAATAGGAGTTTTCTTTTAGACTCCAGGAGTTCGTGCCCTTCCTTTAATGGATGGGGTGGTGAGTGACAAGGAGGATTTCCTAAGAAGCCCAAGGCATGATCTGCCCACACGCCTTTAACTCTTTGATGCCTGTTTCAGGTGGGGACCTGAACAATGGTTCGCAAAGACATGATAATTAGAGCCTGTGCCCCATACAGACAGACCAAGCTGTGCAGTAGCTGTGTGAGGACGAGGAGTAGCCAACAGAGTAAAGACCAGTGTGGGAGGGAGCCCAGAGCCCCATGGGGGGTTGGCTCAGGGGTTTGGAAGCCAGGGGTGGGGGTGCAGGCTGGTTGGAGGAACTCCCCAGGAGGCCCCAACTGCCCGTGCCTCAGCTCTTCCTCTGAAAACTGAGGGCTGTAATTGCACCTCCTTCCCAGGGCTGTGGTGAAGGTGAGATAAGCCACGGCTTTGGAAGCACCTAGAGGATAGCCCGGCACATGGAAAAGGCCGCACGCGTATTTGTTAAGCACAATAAACAAATGATTAAATGAAGTAATGCGAGTAAAACACTTTACACTACTTCTAGGACTTTGATGTGTGCATCTGTGTTGGAGAGTGTTTATTAAGTATATCGAGAGTATACCTCAGTGCCTCTCTGCTTTGATGGAAGTCATCGAAACAGGATTCGATTTTCGTTAACAAGCAGAATGGCTTCTGCAGTCTGTACTGAGCGTCATGTTGTCTTCCATTCCTTGGCTTTTAATTTTTTAGGTATATTTTTTCTCGCTAGGTGGTCCAGGTCAACGTGCTCAGTCCTCACATTTATATGTAATGTTTGCAGTACGTTTGAGGGCTAGAATGGTCAAAAACAGAGATAAGTAAGTGCTGAAATCTGATGTTTTTTGCATACAAAAGCCCGCTCTCTCTCTTCATTCACGTGTATATTTATACACCTCCTGACTTCACATCTATCAGTCAGTTCATTGACTGAGACGTAGGTGTAGCTACATATCCCTCTTCATGAGATGCCAGGGACCGACTCTTATGAGGGGAAAAACAAAGGTAGTACATTCTCCTTTCTGGGGCCCGTAGCCCCTGATGCCCACTGACCTCTGGGACTACCTGCTTGGTTTGGGTCCTGTCATCCCCTTGATCCCTCCCTGCCCCTCCGTGCAGCTGAGGCCCAGGCAGGCAGGGGCTGCGTTTGCCCTGGTCACTGCTGTCTGCCCTGCACTGGAACCCCAGGTGTACAGGAACTACAGACTGTACCCTCCCCACACGTGTCTAACAACGTGCTGATTTCCTTCTCCAAGACACTGGTGTCTACCCGAAATGACTGGGCGTCAGAATGACAAATGGAACCTCATGCCTGGTAGAAGGCAAAGGAGGCAGCTGCAGCAATTTTTTAAAATGTCCCCAAGTACTATTTGGATGTAAGTTTCTCCAAGCCCCAAATGTGCAGGAAAGGCCAGGACTGATTCAGGGGCTGCCCTTGGAGAGGTGGCATGGCACAGGTCACTGCAGAGAGGGTGACAGGCAATGACTAAGACCCCTGCACCAGAGCTGAGTTAATTAAAGTGCTTTAATAATCTGCGGTGTGTCACTGAGGGTAATAATGAAGGTGATGCTCAGTGCAGGGGGTCAGGCAGGAAGCTGCAAGCAGGGTTGCCACAGCAACGGTGCCCCTAGCCAATCCTAGGCGTGGTTCAGGCCTGCCATCTGAATGGAGTGCTTCCTCTCCAGTCTTCCACGGTGAGGAACTGCCATTCACACCAGCAGACCTTCTATCCGTTGCAATGAATTAAATTGAATCTATCAGAGAGAGTCAGGGACACAGGGAGTGGTATGAACAGAGAGAGAGAGCAGAGAACAGCAGAGGGTCAGACAGACAGACAGGCTGGGCAAAGCACCTGGCGCTGTTGGTGGCATGTGGAAAAAGCACATTTCTCTTGGGACTGGTCTGCTGGCTTGTCTGCCTCCCGGCTCCTTTCCTACTCTGAACATGGCCCCAGGGGGTTGGAAAAGCCAGCCAGAGTCAGAGCCCCCTCCAGCCCACTGTACTCAAGGTCGGTGTCCCCTTTTGTCACAGGGCTGTTTGTACGGTTGCACAAGCTGTGCCTTACACCAGGCACCCAAAGGAGCATGCCAGGGGCCCGAGCCCCCATGCTTCTTGCACAAGCTGTGAGTCCCAGTGCACACCGAGTCTGCCGGGAGAAAGGGGAGCCCTTCCTGACGTGGGCGTGGGCACCCAAAGGGCATGGCCTGGTCCCTCTCCCATTTTCCCTGTTGTAATGACAGTGGGAAGGCTCTTTAAAGTGTGCTTCATGCGCCAGTGACTTCCCATCCTCCACCTCCCACCTTTGAAGCAGAAAGTAAAGACCGAGCTCCCGACAGGTACTGGAAACGTGCGATGATTCGCAGTTGGTTGTGGGGTCTGTGCAGGCACCCTGTGTGTTTTTCCTCATCCTTCTCAGGGTTGATGTGAGGAGCCAGCAGTTTCCAGGAAGTGGCAAGAATGTCAGCTGTGCGTTAGAAGCTCACTCTGCCTTTCACGAGCTGGTTCCTCACAGAAGACACTTTACCCCTTGGAGCCTTGGTTTGCTCATCTGCACAATGGAGGGTAATAATACCTGCTCCATGAGGAGGGGTGCTGGGAGGGTTGGGAGATAAAGTATGTGAAGTACGCAATCGGCAGTGACTGTGTGCATGTGTGCACATGTGTGTGCCTGGCCATGTGTGCAGAGCCTGAGGTCCCAGGGCCTGTGACCCCTGGGACCCTGTGTGTGGTCAGGGCTGTGTGTGCGCTCACATGTGTGTGCACACTTGGGACCACAGTGGGTGTGCGGTCCTGACATCAGGCTGTGTCCTGGTCACAGCAGGGGTCACAGGTGCTGTCCAGACACCTGAGAAAACTTCCATTTGCTAAAATTCCTTCTCCCCCAGGCCCACCTGACCCACAGCTCCAGGAAAGCCTGCTCCCCTTTCCTTCGTCTGGGGGAGTGCAGAGTGCTGGCCTGGGGAGAGAGTCACATGCTGTGACCATGAAGCCCGGAGGCGTCCTTTAGTGGGTGTGGTCAGGATGGACTTTTTCTAGAACCAGCCCCAGGGGTTGCTAGGGGAGACCCTTTCAGGTGTGGGCTGTGACACCTGCCAAGGCCCCCGGTGGCAGAAGGCCTGAGAGCCTTTGGAGGCCAAGAGGGGCCAGATGAGGGTGAACAAGTCACCAGGTGAGATTGACTTTGAGCACAGGAAGTTGGGGACAGGGGCACTTAGAAAGGGGAATGCCCTGGTCTGGTTCATGTTTCCGAAAGGACCACAGGTTACTGCTGTGTGGATGGGGTGGGGAGAGGTTAATAGAGAACCACCTAGAAGGCTCTTGGCTGGCCAGGGTTCCCTATATGTTCTAGACGCAAATCCCATTTCTGCTGTGTATGTTATCATACCATCTTGGCTGTTCACTCTCTTTCAGGTCTTTTTATGATGAACAGACATTCTTAATTTTAAGTCAAAATTGTCTTCCATTTAATATGGTTAATGCCTCTTGTGTCTTAGAAGTCCTTCTCTGCTCACGTTAAGGTAAATATTCATCTCACTTTTCAACTACCGGCTTTGCCTTTGCAATGTAAGTCTTTGAGCTACCTGGAGTTGTGGGGACAGTGTGGGGCCACGGCCCATTTCACCTCTTCCATGTGGAAGAGCATTTTTCTCTGGCCCCGCTTACCGAGCAATCCCCCTTTCCCTGTCGGTCAGGGGGGTGGGCGTGGAGAACGGCTGTGGCCATTTAGGAAGTGTTTGGCATTGTCTTGTCAAGTCGCACCAGGCGCACACCAAAGAGAAACTCCCACCCACATCCATCAAAAAAATGCAGAAGCTTTGCAATCAGTACGCTTAGGAACAACCAAACCCTGGGAATAGCCCACCACTCACAGACCAGACTGTGGACAAGACACCTGCGGCACAATCACATACCGAGGGAGCATCTCTCGGTGAGAAAGAATTAACTACAATCATCCAGGACCACGTGAATAAGTCTTGGCAACGTAAAACACTGAATGGAAAATATGAGTCCCAGAAAATGACATTCAACATGATAACCTCTGGCAAAGGGAAAAAACTTCTATGTCATACAACTCTGTGTTCTTGAAAACTATGTTATCAGAAAAGAACAAGGCGAGCCCTGATTGGTGTGACTCAGTGGGTTGGGCCTCATCCCATTAAACCAGAGGGTCATCAGTTTAATTCCTGGTCAGGGCACATGTCTGGGTTGCAGGCCAGGTCCCTGGTTGGGCACGTGTGAGGGGCAACCGATTGATGTTTCTCTCCCTGTCTCCCTCCTTTCTCTCTCTCTAAAAATAAATAAATAAAATCTTAAAAAAAAAAAAACAAGGCTAAACACATTTCAGCATAAGTGTGTCTCTGAGGGGGAGGGACAATAAGGGGATGTGCTAATCATTAATACTCTGGATCTCGTGTTGTGTGGGGAACTCACCAGGGTGTCTTACAGCGGCACATGCACACATGCATTCTGACAAGGAGGGGCTGAGAACCCTTTTTCTGGGCCCCTGAGGTGGGAGGGAAACAGAGAGGCGATGCCCGATTCTCACAGGAAGGAAAGCAACTGGGCAAACTCCATGTCATTGGAACTACTGCAGCCAATGGGAGAATCATATTTCGTAGAAAGGAACCCCTGTCTAAACTCTAATGGTGGATATGAGTCTTTGACTATTTTTCAAGATTTGAAAAACATCTCCAACATTAATTCACTAAATGCAAGCTGTTCCTCAAGGACAGATAATCACAGAGCACCTTTGAGAGAGAGAGAGAGGGTGGCTGGGGCTGTTTTTCTCCAAGTGATCTTTCCCAAGGGACCATGTCTAACCCGTCACCTGAGGAAGGGAGAGCTGCTCAGCTATTGGTGGTGAGCATCGGCGAGGCCACGGTGCCCTAAGCAGAGTTTGGAGGACCGAACTCTGACGCCCTGACTGTAAGTTGGGTAGCAGGAGGGCGCAAACAGCAGATCAAAAGTTGCAGCAAAAGTCAAAAGAAATCTTATCATGAAGGAGTTGAGGACATGTCACTTCAAAAGATGCCACTTTGGCATGCTTATGATTTTGAGATGGAGCGTTAGAAAGACAGCAAATTTACGGAGAGGCTCTGGCTGAGCTCCCCATATCTGTCTAAAGTCAGGTCCTCGAAGAGGGACTCGATTGTCATATGATCCCTTCCCAGGAATGTCATCCACCTGGAAGACTGACTCTTATCACAGGAGAGTAGGCTAGGAGTCAACACCACACCCTGATAAACTTTGTCACAAACTGTCACACCTCCCATCTGATCTCCTAAGGGCCTCTTTATCCCTCCTAAAAATCACTTACTCTGCACTGAGTTGGCTTTCCCCCTCCATCCCCTCCGCGTTACACCACTACGCAGGCTCTCAAATCTCACCAACTTGTCTGAGAATTCCGTTTTTTCCGGGGATGCCCCCCACACACATTAAAATGAATATATCTGTGTACCTTTTCTGCTGTCAATCCCTCTGTTGTCACTTTATTCCACAGACCCAGCGGCCCAACCTACAAGGTTAAGTCTTTCCTCCCCTCCAGCACATCGAATCCCGTCGTGTGGCCTTGTGGGCCAAAAGCGGTTTACTCTGCAGATGAAAGAACCCCCGCTCGGCGAGGGGACTGGAAACAAACATTCCTGTGGGCACCTTGCTCTGGGCCTCGTGTAGGTCGTCTCGTTCAACCTCATGACAAACCCCACACACGTGACCCTCCTGGCTGGTGTGTCACTCCTTGCCTTGCGTTGAGCTCTAGTTTGATTTGTATTGTGTAGATGTTTCGAAGTCCCTCCTGGGGACACTGAACAGACGATAAACAAATTATGGTATATTCAAACCACGGACGAACGGAAAACAACTAGGGATCCACATAACCTACTATCTGCTTTTATTTATGTGAAGCTCAGGGACAGGCAGAAGTAATCCGCAGTGACAGAAGTCAGGAACAGCGGCAGCCTTGGAAGAGCAGGGCGTGGATTGGCTGGAAAGGGGGAATGGGCCTGTCCTGTATCCTGACGGGGTGAGGGCCACATGGCTGTTTAAGTCTGTCAAAATGTATTGTGCACTTCACTGTATAAAGTTCCACCTCAAAAAAAAGGTTTAAATTTTAAAATCTTAAGGAAATAGTTTTTGAAAATCTTAGGAAAGCAAAACAAGAGTGCAGGCTCTGAAGACAGACTAGCT
Organism: Macrotus californicus; assembly: GCA_007922815.1. Classification (NCBI taxonomy): domain Eukaryota; kingdom Metazoa; phylum Chordata; class Mammalia; order Chiroptera; family Phyllostomidae; genus Macrotus; species Macrotus californicus. The sequence continues at coordinate 34,564 of VMDR010002066.1, read as the reverse complement.
GAGTCTCCATCCTTTCCCGCCGCACCTGCGTCCTGGGGCCGCCGTCACAAGTGACCACAAATGTATCTTCTTACCGTTCTAGAGGCCAGAAGCCTGAAATCAGTGCGTGCTGAAGTCAGGGGTCTGCAGGGCTGGGCTCCCTCCTGCGGCCCCAGGGGAGAATCTGGTCCTGGCCTCATCTGGTGCCCCTCTAGGGGCACCGACATCCCTTGGCTTGGGGTCCCTCCCTCCATCTTCAAGGCCAGCAGGGTGGCAGCCTGCTTAAGGGACCGTGTTGCCTTCTCCTCTTTTCTCTGGGTTCAATCTCCCCTCTAAGGACACTTGTAAATGTATTTAGGGTGAGTCTGGATAACCCAGGATAATCTTCCATATGTCAAGATCTTTAAATTAATGATATCTCCAGAGTCTCTTTACTGACATTCACAGGTTCCAGGAATTAGGACATGGATGTCTTTGGGGTCAATATTCAGGCCACCATATGCACCACTCATGAGCTGTGTGTCTGTGGGTGAGTCTCCTCACCTCTCTGTGCTCTCTCAAGAGCCTCATTTTTAGAATGGTGCTAACCGTAGTACCCCCGTTACAGCTGTGAGGAGTGACTATAAAGTGCTGAGCACAGGACCTGCACATAGTAAGTGCTCAATAAATCATCATTATTATTTTATTGTCATTATCACTCTTATGCCCTTTAAGTGCCCCAGGCACATGCTAAGTGCTTAGAATCCAAGGATGAGAAGACACAGTTCCTGGTCTCGGGAGTTTATAATCCAGCGGGGACACAGAAATGCAAACAGTGTATATTCGTCTGCTAGCGTTGCCCTAAGAAGATACCATGCACTGGACTTAAACAGCAGACATTTATTTCCTGACAGTGCTGGAGGCTAGAAGTCCAAGATCTGGTGCAGGCAGGGCTGGTTTTCTCCCCCAGGCCTCGCTCCTGGGCGTGTAAGTGGCCGTCTTCTCCCTGTGTCCTCACCCGGTCATCCCTCTGTGTCCTGACCTCCTTATTAGGACAGCGGTCAGACTGGCCTTCAAGTGTCAGCAGTGCAAGAAGGCAGCCACCGTGGGACAGCAATTATTGAAAAGGTGGAAGTACAGGCCCGCCCTCCCCTGACTTGATTTAAGTGGTCTTCATTTTCCACAGCAGCAAATTTTCCAGATACGTCCCATAGACCTCCAAGTACTGGACCGTAAGCTCCCATTCAAAGGTAATTTAACTTAAAATACTTGAAGTAAGACTAATGTTTTTGTCCATTTGAAATGTGTAAGTTGTGATATAACAAAGAAAGGACACCAGCCCAACTGGATCAGGGTGCGTCCTGATGACCCCACTTTACCTTAACTGCCTCTTTAAAGGCCCCGCCTCAGAACATAGTTACCTTCTGAGGGGCTGGAGGTCGGGATTGCGTCGTGTGAATTCTGGGCAGACACAGGTCAGCCCACAGTGAAAGGATCCCCAAGTGGAAAGTTTAATGCCAATGGGCAGAAATGCAGAAGGAACAAGGTCTCTTCGTGGGCAGGCCTGCTCCACGGACGGCAGTTCGGTGGCTCTTTAGCACCTGAGCAAGCCACTAATGGGGGACAAATGAGAAGGCCAAGAGGGCAGTCTGAGGGCAGGAGGGTCCTGGAGGATGTGGTTCCTGCTGGTGGAAGCAGTGGGGAGGGACAAGGTTGTGGGGGGGAGGGGGGGAGGCAGGAGGAGGCCTCCTCTCCCTCACCTTTGTCTCCCATCATGGGAGGGGCTGGCCACCAGGGCTCCAGGGTCACACAAGCCAGTGGCTCTCAAGCCCTGCAGCCTGGACCGTTGCCTAGAAACGCATTAGCAATGCAGAGTATGGGGTCCACCCAGATCCACCGGCTCAGAAACTTTGGGGATGGCAGTACAGGGAGCGACGGGTGTTTTAACCAGCCCTCCATGTGATTCTGAGGCTCGCTGGGAGTTTGGGGAGCGGAAGCGCAGCTGTGACCACACTGAGCTGGACAGAAATAAACTCAGAGGCCCCGCATGGAGGCTGGACAGAGAACAGTGTCCACGGGGACCCCAGGCTGTGCGTGACCCCTCGTGTGGACTTCGGAGCAAGGAGACCTGGCTCAGATCCCACTCACGCTGCACCTGCAGAATGAGGAGCCTGGCCCTCACCAGACATGGGCGTGGATGGGGTGGTCCAGGTGCTGCTCCCAGCAGCGGACCAGGCAGACCCTAGACACCCACTAGATGCTCATCTTCTTCCCTCCCTCCCCGAGTCCCCCGGAGACAGCTGTACGGTATTACCGTGTTTTCATTTTGCTCCAGCCTACTTCAAGAAAACTTGCACGGAGGGCGGGCAGGGAAGGGGACATCCCACTTTCCCCCTGTGGAGCAAGCTAGTCAAACCCCAAGAGGGACTGGGAGGTTCTTCCTTGGATTCTCAGGCTAAGCCGGGTTTAGGAAACGTGAAAGGCAGAAGAGATACATTAAGAAGGAAGCCAGACAGCAGCGTTTGCACCCAACGGACCAAAGTGGGTGTTTCAGCCCGACTCAGGGTGTGTGTTGGCTGGGGCTGCTGTGCAGAGCTCCCAGGACAGGGGGCTTAGATCACAGATGTGTGGCCTCACGGTTGGGAGGCCACAAGCGCGTCACTGCCGTCACAGGGCACTTTCCCTGTGTCGTCCCATTGTCTTCCCTCTGTACATCTGTGTCCCGGCTCCCATCTTCCTCCAAGGGCACCAGTGATTGGATTAGGGCTCGCCCTGATTCCATCTGACCTCATCTTAACTTGACTGCCTCTGCAAAGGCCCCGTTTCCAAGTAGGGCCCCGTTTCCCAGGTACCGCGTTAGGACTTCAGGGTATCTTTCTGCGGGACCGAGTTCAGCCACCACACCGAGCGGACAGCGACGCTCTGGCTGATGGGCCTCTTTGAGCCACTTTGCAACAGCGGGCAGGTGGGTGACCGACTGGACAGCTGCAAGCTTTCTCGGGAAGTATTTGTTCCTCCGAGGAAGGGGGCTTCTCTCAGGAGCAATCAGCTGGGTTCTCAGATGCTTAAGAACAGCGGCAGCTTCTCAGGACTTGAAAAATAGAGAGAAAGGGAAATGTCTTAGGTTTTCTTCTGGAAGCAGTGATGGCCCATTTAGATTCATTTAATTGAAAAAAAAAAGGAGAAGCAGCGACTTAGATCTTTATGACTTTTTTTTTTTTTTTGCCTGAAGCCAATTTAATAAAGTGAGGGGTGGGCAGGAACCGTAATGAGGGTGGTCTGAAACCAAATACTGAAACTGTCCCCTGGATCTGGACAGAGCGCGCTGGAAGGAAGTCGTATATGTTTAATGATGTGTTTGTTAGTGTTCAAGTTCCCTGTGACTGTTCAGGGTCCAGTTCTTTAAAAGAAAGCTTTTCGGGAGAAAAATAATCTGCTGGGTTGGGGGAAGAAAATGAGCTGAGCCAAACCGCCACTAGCACTTTGTAAGCTGCGACCTGCTATGCTTCGGCTGAAGGGACAGAAGTGACCTCACTTCCCATAAGCGCTATATTGGAAAAGCGTGAGGTCTGGTCTTGGGGATGCTGGGTCTTGGGGCACCTTTCCAGAGCGTTTCAAGTCCCTGTTGGCCGGAACATGGCTTGTTCGTTTGCTTCTGTGGTGGCAGGGACTGCTGGCTGAAGGTAAGGGGCTCATCGCCAACATGGCCCTGGTCACTTGACCTTCATCTTTCATCCAAAGCAACCTTCAGAAATATAAATATTCCTGGGAGCATCTTCTGGGCTGGCCTTACGAGCAAGGCCTCGCAGGGCGTCTGCCACATTCAGCTCTCTCTCGGAGCACTGTGTCACGCACACGTGGTCACATAGGTAGTATCCCATGATTTAACTACTCTGGCCACCACTGAGTGCCAGGCTGGCTGGCAGCCAGTAAAATGGCCTAGCCCAAGAACTCTGCCTGAAGGCATGTGGTAGGCTGAATGATGCCCTTCTCCCCAGAGATGTCCTAATCCCTGGGATCTGCGAACATGTTACTTTTTATAAAAAGAGGGACTTTGTAAATGTGATTAAGGATCTCGAGATGGGACATGATTGTGAATCATCCCGGTGGGCCCGAAATGCTAGCACGAATGTTACCAAAGGTAGACAGAGGGAGATTTGACACAGAGAGCAGGTGGTAATGTAGTTATGGAAGCAAGATGCTATGCTGCTGGCTTCCAGGTGGAGGAAGGGACCACACGCCAAGGGATGTGGATGTAGCGCTGGATGCTGGGAAGGCAAGGGACAGACTGTCCTCTGCAGCTGCGGACACAGCAGTCCAGGGAAACGGATTTTGGACTTCTGGCCTCTGGAACTGTGAGAGAAGAAATTCCTGTTGTTACAGCGGCAAGAAGACACTGATACACCATGCTTGGCAATTTCTTTGTGAAGTAGTGAGGCCCCCATCCCTGACAGTGATCAGAGACTGGATTGTTCCTCAGAGGGTGTCCCTGAAGGAGATGGTGGTTCTGGGTGGCAGGTCACATGGAAGAATTTCTGAACCCCGGAAGCTCTGAGACGGTTGCATTAGTCTGCTGGGGCTGCCGTATCAAAGCCCCGCAGGCTGGTGGCTCTGACAACAGAAGCTTGCAGACGGTGTCCTCTCCCTGTGCCCTCACATGGTCATCACTCTGTGTGGGTCTGTGTCCCAATCTCTTCTTATGAGCACACCAGTCAGGTTGGGTGAAGGCTCACCCTAATGACCTCATTTTATTTTTATTCCCTCTTTAAAGCCCCTGTCTCCAAATGCAGTCACATTGTGAGGGGCTGAGGGCCGGGGCTTGAGCATATGAATGGGGCGGACACAGTTCAGCCTGTAGCCACTGTGTTGTGTGATGACATCGCTGACATAGCCATTTAAAGAGATTTTTAGACAAACCTCTGCTTTGAACTCGGGAGCGCTTATGGCTGTGTATAAAATGGGGAAAAATCCCTAAGTGAAAACCCACAGTGCTGGGAAGTGCCTACAGCTTTAAGCCTCGAATCCAGTCACTTTCCATGGGAGGGACCCAGCTGGGGGTGCTCCAGCTTCCAGGAGCTCCGCCGGTGGTCTGCCTGCCATGGCTATGGCTCTGGCCCATTCGGGGACTTCTCCTGACACTCAGCAAACCACACTTCACTGCCCATGAGGCGTCAGGCCGCTGCCAGCAAGCCTGCCAAAGAGACGGTAAACCCACCCCACAGACTGAAATAGAAACTCACTTGTTCTCCAACGTGTGACAAAGGATTCAGTTGTGGAGGGAGCTGAGCCAGTTTTCTTACTGGTCATTTTTTCTGTGAAACAGAGCCCTCCCTGGTCACCTCCTTGGGGTGGTCATCCTTCTTACCCGCCTATTGGCATTTTGGGTGGGGTGAGTCTCTGTTGTCAGGGACCATCCCAGGCACTGGGGAATGTTGGCGGCAGCACTCCTGCCCCTATCCAGTGGATGCCAGTGGTACCCCCGCCCCATTTGTGCCAACTCCAAATCTCTCCAGACCCAGCAGTGTCCCCTGGGGGTAAAATCACCACATGTTGGGAAGGACCGGTCTAAGCAAACCGTAGAGAAAAACAGAGCGGGGGTGAAGGGCTGGCCTGGTGGCCTGGCTTTGCCGTCTTTGCGGAGAACACAGTGAGTGGGAAGTGGTGAGTGGATCGTGTCTTAGAGCATTGGAGGTGGGCAGAGGGGAAGAGGGCCAGGGAAGGGAGACCACCTTCGCCAGCAGTGTGTAAGGATGACGGGAGCCCTCCTCACTGGCTGTGGAATCAGACAGTCCCTCTACTGACCCCCTAGGTGGTTCAGCACTCCAGGTGACAAGAGAGCACACTCAGAGGTCACTTGGGGAGATCTTCATGTGACCCCTGGTGCTCTTTTTAGGGAACCTGACCCCTCTTGTAAGTCAGCTGCCTGCACGCCTCTCTTCCCTGCACTCTAGCCCCACGCATGCTCGGTTGCTCCTTGAATACCCTAGACCTCTACCTCAGGGCCTTTGCCCCTGAGGTTTCTCCCACACACAGCTTTCTCCTTGGGTTTTTGCTCTCCTGGATCCTTTTTATTACGGAGGGCTTAGCTCCACCACCCACCTAAAAGCACGCCTGTCCTTTTTCTTCATAGCACATGTCGTTATGGGCAGTCGGGGAAGTGAAGGGATGCCCCACCACCCTCACCCCCACCCCATTGTTCTGAGCACCAGGGAGGCTTTTCTAGAGTTCTCTGGGGTCTATGCTGGCTTTTTAAAATTTTCTGAGTGGGACTCCAGCCATGCCGGCCTTCCAGGACCACAAAATGTACACTTTGTGGGGGGTGTTTCTCCTGCGCCCTATCCTAGGACCTCAGAAGAAATCACACCCTTTGTTCTGCCCGGACCTTAAAGGGGGGCATAAGGAGTTGGGGGAAGGTCAGCAGAGTGGACTTGAAGAACACCTTGCCTGAGTCACTTCCCTGCCCTACCCAGAGCTCGTCGTCACGGCCAGGGCAGTAGGGCACCCAGCTTTGGGTCTCAACTGGCAGCCCCTACCCCTGGCCGCGCCCCACACTCTTGCACCACAGCTGCATTGTAGGGTGGTAGCTCCCCCAGCCTTGGCTAAAAGGAGATCTTCCTGATCAGCAGCCTGGAAGCTGGTAGGAATTGAGTTTCCATCCATCTTTCTCCTTTGCCCCGAGGGTATGTCAGCTGGAATGGTCTAGAAGCACGAAGGTGACAGGGTAAGACCTACTGCAGCGTGTTAACACCCCTCCAAATTAGGCCAATTAGGACACTGAGAATGGCCTGCCTATGAAAAGCACGTAGTAGACTTTTCCCTTGTGAAGTTCATCCGACAATGTGGTTTCTGTTTGATCCGATTCCCCACAAGCCTTGCTTCTCCAACCTCCATCCAGGCGCACTATAAAGTAAGGAAGAGGCTGCTTCAGTCACGGAATGAGGTGTTCGGGGTGAATCTAGCTGAAAAGATTGTACTGAACAAGGATTGTTTGGGGAATGTCTTGACGGGTCACTCACCTGGCCATGGAGGTCTTTCACTGTGTAATTCTGCAATGCATGACGTGCCTTAAAGGGGAAACGTGAACACCCAGGACAGGGGTGTTGATTGTGTCTGCCATCATGCCAGGTCCTCTTTCAAAAGTGAAGTTTTCAAAAGACTTGTCTGGTCTTGGCAAGAATAAAGATCTTTATTTTTTGTTTAAACCTCAAACAACAGAATACTTCTTTTGAGGTTTGTGGTTAGCACAGTTCGTTGTTCTTAATGGTCTCACATGAAGTCTTTTATTGGGTGCAATATCGCTTTATAGGAGTTATCAAAAATTATCTGACAATCAAAACGTTTACAAACAGGCTTGCCGCATGGGCAAAAATGGAGCAGAGCTGTCCACAGATTAGGGTTGATTTTATGGCCAAACAGAGGGCCGTGTGTCTTTGAATATTAAGGCGTCGGCCCTTTATTACACACGAACAAAGGCTTTGTGTGTTAACTTACGTAATGACTACAGCAACTTGCAACGGATCTCAGGAGCCATCAAATTTCTACCATGGAGACTTTTTTCCCAGGAAGGAAGGCTGCACCTGCCCCCTGCCAAGACCATCCATGAAGGCTGCAGGGAAACTTTCCCTCGGTTGGAACAGGCGCTTCTGGGAGCTGCAGGATTTAAGTCTGGCCATGTGTTAGCCTTGAAGGAGGAGGAGCGTGGTTACTTCTAGAGGAGCAGGGTGGGCAAGATCAAAAACAAGCCTGGGGAAGCCTCAGGCCTTGGGTATTGTTCCCAGAGAACTGGGGTGTCTGCTCCCAGGGAAAACAACTGTGTGTGTGTGTGCGTGTGTGAAAATGCACACAGCACAAAATTTACCATTTTAACTATTTTTGTGTACAATTGTATGGCATTAAGCAGATTCACAGCCATCTCCAGAACTTTTTCCTCTTCCCAAATTCAAGCCTCTGGCACCCACTATCTGTCTCTGTGAATATGACTACCTAGGGACCTCACATCAGTGACGGCACCCAGTATTTGTCCTTTTGTGACTGGCTTATTTCACTGAGCACGGTGTCCTCCAGGTTCCTCCAGGTTGTAACATGTGCCAGAATTCTGCTTCTTTTTAATGCTAGACAATATTCCATGGGGTGTGTGTACCACGTTTTTCCTCTCCGCTCGTCAGTCAATGGATATTTGGAGGAAACAGAACTTTTCATGGTGTTATCTTATACGTGGACAAGATTTATTCTAAAGAGTGTTATGCAACTTTACCGAAGAGTTTGCCCAATCTCTTTAATCCGATGGAAAAACAGATGATGAAAGATAAGAGCAAGTGGGTAAACAGTGTGTATGTAAGTAATACCAAATATGTAAACACCGGTGCCGTCCACCCCCCACTCCCAGTTATTTTTGTTCTGGAAGAATATTCCGGGTACAAAGTCTACATTTCAAAAATAGAATTTATGAGTCTAATCATATTAACTCAACAGGGAGCATAAATGCCAAAATAGCCTCTGTGAGTCATTTCTTGGATTCTAAAAGGAATTCATTTCAGACAGGAGTTTTCTCTTCTTTGAGGTTTGTTTTAAGAAGTTCCAAAAGCAAACAGTGAAATAACAAAATGCCTGGAGGCGCCGATCTCAAAGCAGCCCTTTGAAATAGCAGTCCCCGCGGCAGAAGTCAGGGGCCGGCTCTGGGCTTGGGCTGGGGGGCTCTGGTGGCTCAGGCTTGCCCACCCTCCCCCGGGTCTCGTCGGTCATGCCAAGTCTCTAGCCCATTTAAGAACCCTTGGTATTGAGATGGGTTGGGGGGGCAGTGGTAGAGAAGGGGAGTATGGGAAAGGAAATCAAAGGTCCTGGGGGCTTTTCAAAGCCATAACCATTTTAAAACTGGTTGATTTAGTGATTTTTCTGTTTCTAGTTATCAGTCAGAGTCTGGATGGAGCAAGCTTAGATTTAGGGCTGTGGCATGTCGCTGCAGATTGACACCATTTATGCCACCGTGTGAGCCAGTGTCAGCTGCTGGGCCTGACTCCTCGTCCCTGAGGCCCTCACCCCTTCGGCCTGTCCCCAAGGCATTTGCAGGGGCTGTACCTCCCACAGGACTGCCAGGTGACATCGGTGAGTCTCTCTCATTCTTAAGCTATTGCTAAATTGTCCTATTGGCTCATCGTTACCTACCTCCTTTGCCTGGAGAATAAAGCCCGTCCACCAACAATAACCCAGTCCACATCCACACCAGTAAATCTGAGTGGACACCCAGTAGGTTTTCCAGAACTTGCCGACAACACAAGGGTGCTTGGGTGGCCCGTGCTTCCTAGATCCGCGTGGGCCTAGTGTGCTGCTTCTTTTTCTCTGGTCAAGTAAGTTGAGTGAGCAAAGAAGTTAGGGAAATCCTGGGTTGACCAGTGATAAATCCACACATTCACTACAGGAATGATCTGGAATTTCACATGCACTGGGAGTCTCCAGGAGCTGGGTAGGGGATGACCTGTTTTCTAAGTGTATTTAATCATCTAGCCATCTTATCAAGGAGCATCTCCCTGGAACAGTGTCCTCTGAAGACACTTCATAAAACCTCGGTTTAGACACCTGTTACAGTGCCCAACACACAGTGAAGTATCTGTAAGTATCAACGGTGCTTCCAGGACCACACATTCAAGGCACCAATGAGCCCAGACTCTTTTTCCCGACCCACGCCCAGGGTCCCCCAACCTGTGAGCCAGCTTTGAGTATAGGGAAGGGGAAAGGGAGGCAAAGGGAGAAAGTGGTCGGATTTTCCACGAATAGCCTCAAGAACTCTGCTGCACAGAGAGGCCGAGGAAAGCGATGGGCGTGTCCTGCGAGGGGGCTGCAGAGTTTGGGAGGAGAGAGAGAGTGAGACTCTGAAATGCGAGATACAGAGAAGGATGGGGAAGGAAGGCAGGAAGAAGTTTCACTGTGTGTTGTGAGGGAATCTTCCTTTGGCTTTTTCCAGAGACTTCATTTGCTTTTTGTTTCACTCTTTGCCTGCTGGGTTGTTTGGGTTTTGAATCAGACACCATGCTGTGGTTGGCTTCGGGAGCCAGCAAATCAACCCAACTTCCTGCAGGCTTCACTGGCAATGATAGGAGCTGTTTACTATTACTCTATCATCATCCACCCATAGCTAGGTCTTCTCGCTTGGTCTGTCCAGAGAGGTTATTGGAATTGGAACCACGGTTCTGGGTACTGACCCTTGGCTTTATCAGCCACACCAGATGGCTTCACCTTGATTTAGATGAACATCATCTAAAGATCCCAAATCTGTAAATCATGGTGAAGAACTGGCTTAGGAAAGCCAAACTCAGACAATTCAAGGGATTCCCTCTTCCAGGGCCTTGCACAGCAAGGTGAACATTTGTTTCTAGCAGGGAAACCTGACAGGCCTCCTCTGGTCTCTGCCCAGGTATTACCGAGCAGGAGCACCTCCCGGGGAGCCAAAGCTGGCCCCAGCCCCCATTGTTGCCAGCTCCCTGGTCCCCCGAAGGAACATGATGTCCTGGGCGGACTGGTGCTCCAATCCTGCTTTAATTCCAAAGGAAGTCCACATTAGGGACTTTTATGAAACCAAAGGAGTGCATTTTCTTTCTTGCTTATAATTTTTCGACGGGCAACTTCAAAGCCTGCTTTGAAATCAGTCCCCAAAGCACAGAAGGATTCTTTTTGCACCTTTTTCCTTCAAGGTACCTATAAATCACCCTGATGATGAAACGCAGCGAGAGGACTACCAGGGACGGCTTCCATTCGCTTTGACAGGGCCTCTTTGTGCCTGTTCGCAGCCCAGAATCTGCTTTTTGTTTTTGTTTGTCTCAGGCACTTGTGTTGAAGACCTTGATTTAAGTCCTAAAAGGACTGAGGTTTTCTGGAAGGCGCTGGGTGTGAGGCATCTGTCCTTGGTGAGGCTGCTGAGAGCCATCCAAATGAAATGTCCCCTGGCCCCTCTGGGGAGCAGCACCTGGGTAATGGCAGCTTCCAAGGATATGTTTAGAAATGATGTGTCTTTCAATATTTTAACTTATGAAAAATATTAGAATGGGTTAAAAAAATTGGAAGGGGTACAGGAGCAGGAGTATCGGAGAAAACGGCCTGACCGGGTCATCCTGGAACGTCATTTGCCTTTGGACTTGGTTGGGCAGTGGGCCCTGGGAAGACGGGCATATTCTTGTGCTCATCAGAGGGCTGGCATTGACTTTGTACTTGAGTAGCAGGTGTTGTCACACTCTCCCTTCAGTGTTCATTCATTGTTCACTCCTGTCACGATGTTCCCTGGTGGCTGATGGGCCCTGGGAGGCTGACTCAGCCAGCTCCGACCCGCCACAGAGCTTTTCAAATGTGAGCCAGAACTTTCTTTTGTAAGTAAGACACGGAAAAAATCAACCCACGTAGGAAGGTTTTATCACGGAAAGCAAGACTTTCCTGCCCTACCCCACAGCAGGCTACCTCCCTGTAAATATCCTCTTACATGAAAATTTCAACCATTTCTGTTTTTAGTCCTGCTGGTAAATCCCTACCAGGTTGCTAAGTGACACATGTACATCAGTTAAAAAATGCCCAGTTTTTGGCCAACTTTCTGTCACGAGAAATGCAGGTGCTTACCTCTTCTTCCCTCCTGTCAGGACAGGTATGGTGCTATTTTGGTTTCTCAACTGGTTGACTTTTTAAGTTAAAATAATAGATTTGTTGCCTCATCAACAGCGTCTCGTAAGCCCTCACTTTGAAAGATTAAGATATTAGAGTTGGGGCCCCTCTCCTCATGTCCTTCTACTCCCTCCTCCACCCTAAGTGTGAACCTGGCTCTGGAACCCTCTGCTCCCCTCTCTAGAAGCCAGACATTGTCCCCCTGTCTCCCGAAGAAGTTAATCAGATGTCACTGCTTCTCCTCCGAATTCCTGCCGCTGGGCATTTGGAAAGTCCTGAATATACTTTTTGGCAGGAGCACATGGCTGGGAATACACTCTAAATCCTATAAACCCAGTGACATGCATGGCCGTTCTGGTCTGTGCAGTAGCAACCCTAACACGGGTAGTGAAAGTGGGGTTCCAGCTTCACAGCCAGCCCCTCAGGACAGTGCCCTCAAAGTGCTCACGAGGAGCTGGCTCTCACTCAGCCCACAGATATTTACTGAGCTCCAGCTTACTCTGTATGAGGCTTTTCTTTCTTTCTATCATTTTCTTTTCCCTTTTCAGGTGCCTTCACATATTTCTGTTCCAGGGGTGTTTTCTTCAGCTTACTGTTTCAAGAAAAAGAAGGTCTTCTGAAACAGGTGTAGCAGGCAGAGGCCCGCGCAGGGAGAGGGCAGCAAGCCCCTCGGGGAGCAGGCGGAGAGCTGGAAAGGACGTTCTGTGCTTCCTGCTTCCACAGGCGCAGGTGGGGATGGGACGGGCAGCTCTGTTTTCAGGGGTCGTGCTCATTTGCCTAACACAGACGCATCTGTCTCCCTTTCCTTCTCCTCCCTCCCACTTCCTTTTTTCCCCATCAAATCTGATTTCTAATACAAAGAACTAGAACCCCCCCCCCACCCCCAAAAAAAAAATTTCAGTAACTGTACAGGTATCTCTTCAATTAGCTCCAGCAAACAAAATAACCAAACCATCATTTGGTTTTCTTAATTGAGTCCTCACTTTTTAGATCAGTTTAGGTTGACAGCGAAATTGAGCAGAAGGCACAGTGATTTCCTGTACACCCCCTGCCCTCCCCACCCACAGCCTCCCCCACCATCAACCTCCCCCCCGGGAGTGGTGCACTTGTTACAATCAATGAACCTATGTTGACGATCATTATCACCCAAATCCATAGTTTCCACTGGGGTTCACTCTGCGTTGTATATTCTCTGGGTTTGGGCAAAGGTTTAATGGCATGTACCCATCATCACCGTATGGTCCAGTCTTTTCACTGCCCTAAAGCTGCTCTGATCTGCCTCCCCCTCCTTCCCTTCCAAAGCCAGGCAACTGGGGATCTTTCTACTGTCTCCATAGTTCTTCCTTTTCCAGAACGTCATAGAGTTAGAATCACGCCTTTCAGATTGGCTTCTTTCACTCAGTAATATGTATTCAAGTTTCCTCCATGCTTTTTCATGGCTTCATAGCTCATTTCTTTTTAGTGATGAATAATATTCCAGTGTCTGGATGTGCCACAGTTTTATCCCTTCATCTACTGAAGGACATCTTGGTTTGCTTCCAAGTTTTGGCAACTATAGATAAAGCTGCTATAAACATCTGTGTGCAGTTTTCATGTGGGCATAAATTTTGAGCTCCACTGGGTGAGTAATGAGGAGTGTGATCGCTGGAAGTTAAGGAAAGAGGATGTCCAGTTTTGAAAGAAACCCCCACACTGTCTTTTGGAGCGGCTGCACCGTCTGCAGTCCCACCAACAATAACTGACAGTCCCTGTTGCTCCGCATCCCTGTCAGCACTTGGTGTTGTCAGCCTGCTGGATTTTGGCTATTTGAATGGGTGTGCCATGTTGTCTTGTTGTTGTTTTCATTTGCATTTCACCAGTGATGACTTACGACGTGGAGCAGCTTTTCATATGCTTGTTTGCCATCCGAGTATCTTCCTTGATGAGGCCTCTCCTGATGTCTTTGCCCATTTTTTAATCAGGTTGTTTTCTGATGGAGTGTTCTGCTTTGTGTGTTTTAGGTAACAGCCCTTTGTCAGATGTGTCTTTTGCAAATATTTTCTCCCAGTTTGTGGCTTGTCTTCTCATTCTCTTGCCATTGTCTTTCACGTAACAGAACTTCTGACTTTTAATGAAGTCTGCTTTGTCAATTTTTCTTTAAAATGAAAGCACGTCTTCCAGTTCCAGGGTCCAGGCCTTCTGAAGTCTTGCTGTACATGGTATCTCTTGACAGAGGAAGGGGTGCCTGCTTCCAAATAGGATCTCGATAGGGGGAGAGGCTGTGCCCAGGCTCAGTCTTCCAGAAACAAACAAACAAAGGAATGCAGATCTTAGAAGCTCTGTCACTCGAGAAACATTTTCTCTTTCCCGCCCCATTGGCGTAATGACAGCCTTGCGCTGGCGAGTCCGTCAGCGGGGAGCTTTCCTCAGATAGAGGAGTCATCGTGTGTGGTGTGTGTGATGCGCTAGAGAGCCCTTGCCCGGGAGTGAGGTCTGTCGACACAGTAATAATGAATCACTGCTCCAAATGAGAAGTGAATGGACTGATGCCATGAGGCCCTCTGAGGCCTGCCTTTGCCAGCGCGGGAGAGCAGAGGCAGCTGCCACCCAGCCCTTCGGACACGGGAAGTTCAGGCCCACCCGCTCCTCCAGCTCCCCTGGGGGTCAGGCAAGAGGCCAACCGATGGTGCCCACGTGAGGGTGGGATGTCACCTCAAGGTTACCTCATGTCACCAGCTACCAGCCTCCTTCTTCTCTTCCTCCTTTTTTAACCCTTTAACCCCTTGGAGAGCTGGGCCCTGCCTGCTGACCTAATTCGACCTCCTTCCGGGAGACGGCAGGGTGTGCTGGCTGGCCCACCAGGAGCTGACAGCCAGGGCCATGGCCCCCTCTTGGATTTCCCTCCGACTTCACCCAGTGGGGGCGGCTTAATTAGTTAGTGTTTGTGAAGTTCTTTGAAGATGCCAAGTATTCCATCAAAGCTGGTTCTCGCTGTGTGGGTCATGTGTGTGTGTGTGGTGTGTGTGATATGTATATTGTGTGGTATGTGTGGTGTGTGTGGTACGTGTGGTTTGTGTGGTGTATCTTGTGTGTGGTGTGTGTGGTGTGTGTGGTGTGTGTGTGGTATGTGTGGTATGTGTGTGGTGTGTGATACATATATTGTGTGCTATGTGTGGTATGTGTGGTGTGTGTGGTGTGTGTGTGGTGTGTGTGGTGTGTGTATGGTGTGTGTGGTTTGTGTGGTATGTGTGTGGTGTGTGTGCTGTATATGGTGTGTTGTATGGTGTGTGTGTATCTGTGTGCATCTGCGTGTGTGTGTGGCCTGTGTCTGCCTGGGCTTGGCATGTACCTGGTGCTGCAGTGCAGGGACCGCAGCCCTCCTCGGGGGAAGGAGCCACTGGCAAGGGCAGGGCAGTGCTGTTACTGGAGGTGACTTGGCTGCGGACGGCCCTGAACTCTTGTTCTGAGAACACCGCCTACGCACCAGGCAGCCTGCCAGGCGCTGCCCGCCCCCGCGGAACCAGTCAAGCTGACACGAAAGCCATCAGCTTCCAACTGACAGGGGTTTCTGATTTTTTTGAAGCCATCCCAGATAGCTGCTTCCCTTCTTCTTTGCCCTGATCCCTGCGAACCTGGATCGGGGCCCCTCCGCCCCACCCTGGCTGGGCTCCAGGCTCCATGGCCCCCTGCTCCTGCCTGGCCCTCCAGAGGGCCTGCTCTCTGCCACCTACGCAGGAAGAGCCTACAGTGCAGCCCAGAATGCTTCCAAAGGGAGCTGTGGCCTGAGGCCGCTGGACTGCCCTGCAGACTGGGACCCAGGGCAGAGGACACAGATCCCTGCAAGCCCTTACCCTGAGCACAAGCGGGGAGCTGTGGTGGGCACAGGGGAGGCCCCTACCCCCTCTGTGGCAGAGGTCAGGGGCATCCTCGTGCCCTGGAGGGTCCTTCCTGGGTCATGTCTACTCAGGGAGTTTCCACCTGAAGAGGGTCCCTCCTTGGAGGGACCTACCCTCTGGAGAGCTGGGTTGGTGGGAGCAGAGGAGAGAATTCTCCCCTGACACCCTCATTTCTTCCTCACCGTCCCCCAGTGGAAAGGTCCCCTATGGCGTCTTTTAAAAAACTTAAGATATAATTCACATACCATAAAACTTGCCTGTCAAACCATGATAAGGCACCTAATTCAGCGGGTCTGAGTGCACTCTCAAAGTTGTGCAGCCATCATTGCCACCTAACATCAGAACATTTCACCCCTCCCCGCCAAAGAAGCCCTGTGCCAGCAGCAGCCACCCCCATCTCCCCTCAGCCCCAGTCCCGGGGCAGCCCACGACCTGCTCAGCCTACAGGTCTGCCCACGCTGGACATGTCACATGAATGAAGAAATCATGTACTGTGTGTGGCCTTTTGTGACTGCCTTCTTTCACTTCCCCTAGTATTGTCCAGGTACCCAGGTTGCAGCCTTCTCACGGCTGGATCATATTCCATGGTGTGGCCACAGCAGCTCTTTATTCATCAGCTGATGGACTGCAGTGGCTTTTAAGTGTCCCCACCCCCATCCCAACCCAGCCTCTCCTCCTCAAGGGCAGGGGTTCTGTCGTCCAGTGCTGGAATCTGCTGGTAGACGCGGGGAGCAAATGACAGAAGGGTGGCAATATCTTGGCTCTGTCACAGGTCAGGCAACTGGGTGGCCTCTCAGCACACACCCCTCCCCTGCCTCAGTTTCTTCATCTGTGAAATGAAGGATTTGAGCCACATGGTCTCCAACTTCTCTCTGGCTCTCTTAGCAAAGCAGTGAACAGGCAGCCTTGATTACTACCTTCGAGAAGGGGAGAGAAAAGCAAGCCGTGGACTAACGGGGTCGTTGCGGCCGTAGCTGAATGTGCTTTTTAAACAATAGCCTGGGTCAGTCTCCAGAAGACATTTGTAACAGGTTCCTAAATGACAGAAAATCACTGTGAATGACAGGGAAGGGCTGACAGGCCAACTAAAAAGAAGAGGAAATATAACACATGTACAGATTAGCCCCCCCCCCCCATTAGTGCTGGCTGGGGGAGAGGAGGCCAGACAGCGCCCTCTTGGAAAGGGGGTTGCTTGGCTTCACATACATCTCATTTCGAGCCATCATTGGGTTGGGCTGCCAGAACATCCATTGTGCTTTCCGATTATATTAACAGGACGAGAGTGGCTGACACAAGGGAGGTGACACTGGCGAGAACACCCCTGATATGGCTGCCACGTTCTGAGAGGGGAGCCACCAGGAAGAGTCAGCCTGCAGGAAGATGTCAGCCGGTAGTGTTAGGAAGCCCAAGGGCCCAGGATTCTGGTCTGTGGGGCGAGACAGAGAGAGCTGTTCATGAACATGAAGGGTGATCCCTTGACGAAAAGGGTTGACATCTGCCGTGTGACCTGGAGAGAGGCTGGAGACCTGAGGAGGTGGATTGTCAGCCAGGGCAAGGGAAAATTTTGTGGCAGCAAAAGCCACCGGGACACGGAGAGATCAGGTGAGGAACACTGAGGTGGGGCGCCCACTTATCAGGGCCCGTGGCTGGGGACTCCCAGGATTCTTTTTCGTTTATGGGGCGTAGTGAATGGCACTTAGATAAGCAAGGGAGAGGAAGGCTCCCTCCACCTGGAGCCAGACAAAGACCAGCCCGCTGCCAGACTGTGAGTTTAGCAGGTATATGCAAATACATTGTTCTTCTCAGCAGCTGAAACTGCACAGCTGAATTACCTGCTGAGGTAACTGTGGATTCGTGTGAGACAGACAATCAGCCATCTCAAAGTCCATGTCAGCCCACACTAGAATCGGATGGGATGACTCAGCAATCAGAAGTCAACTTTGAAAGCTGGGTTCTTCCCGAAACTCCTGCCCAGTGTCCTTGCCGGTCAGACACAGGACTGGGCTTGGCCTGGGCTTGGCCTGGGCTTGGCGAGGCCGTTGGCGGGTTACCTTTTGCAACCAAAGAACTTTGGGAAGAGGGATGAAAGCCCTACAGCTGCTTCCTGAATCCTGGGTCTGAAAACCATCTAACTTGGTGCGGGTGGCCCTTTCTCCACCGAAGCTGCCCCCGGGATGCTTTTGTAGGCAGAGTGTCAGCCAGTGAGGCGGGTGGTCTAATTCTTACTACAAGTGGCCTGTGGCATTCTCAGGGCCAACTGTCACTTCTTAGTGACCCTGATGGATTCGGGGACCCAAAGGCCCAGGTCCGGCTCTGTAAATGTTCAGAAGGGAGTGTCTGCTGACACGTAAGTTGAAGGCGAGGTGATACTATTAATTGTGTGATGATCACACCCCTCCCTGCTGCACTCCATGCAAATGGGAGGCAGGGCTGGGTGGGCCTGAGGGACACACCTTGCTGCTTTGCCTAAGGAGGGCGGGCCAGCTCTGGGAGAGCTGCTCACCAGGGCTCACCTAGGACGCCTTGCTGTCCTGCAGGCCTGCGGGGCTGCCCAGTCCCCACAGTGGAGGCCCTGGTCGGGCTGCAGCTCAGCCACTTGGAGACCAGCATCACACATTACAAAGTGCTTAGTGGACAAGGACACCCTGAACTTGGGAAACAAAGGACAAGAGTGTGATCCTGCAACTTGCCCCACTGCTGTGCAGGCCACAGGGCTGCAGGCAATGTCCAGGCAGGGAAGGCCAGACAAGGCAATGGCAGGGAAGGCCTGACATTGGGAGCAAGCGAAGGCACAAACATCGGCCTCACGCTGCAAGCTGTACACTGTCAGACGCAGGCCCTGGGGGCGCAGCTGAGGCTGGTGTGACTCAGACCCCCTAGCCCCATCATCTGTGGCAGGGAGGTCGCAGGCCTGAAGCGTGTCCTGGCCGCCTTGCTCAGCGTTGCAGTTCCCACTAGCATGGCAAATGCAGCTCTTGTCCTAGCACTGGGTTGGCTTTGGGACACGTCCAGGGATGTTCCTGCTCCAGCGGACGCAGGTCTTACCCATCTAGGACTGTTCGTCTTCAGGGACCCCTATACCGGGAGCTCCATACCGGGTGCCTGAAGACCCCCTACCCCCAGGGTTGCCCAGCAGCCCTGGAAAGGGGAGAATCGCTCTCGGAAATGTTAGCCGTGCTGACACAATGCCGGCCACTATGGCCACGTTTGGTTCGACACACACACCAACGATTTGGGTGCAGGGAGTGAGGGTGTTTCTCAGCACCCTCCCTTCCTGTCTCAGGAGCCTCTACCACTTGGCCCGCCCCCCTCAACCAGCCCCAGAGACAGCGCCCACTGAAGGGAAGCGAGAGGGCAGGTGCCCAGGCCCAGCGTGCCAACCTCCACTGACCCCCACACTTCATTCTTCCTGCCTCATCCCACCCCCAGGCCTTCCTCACCCCAGTTGCCGAGTTTTGCACCTTCTTCTCTTGGGCTCTTTCTTTCCTGGTGAGAAGGAAGAAAAGCCAGGAGTTTGGACTCGGCGCATGCTGCCTCTCTGTCTCCTGGGGGCTTCACAAGGCCTGTTATCAGTAGGGGGGCTCATGAGACTTTCGGTGCTAAAACCAGGACAAAAGGGGACAGTTGGTCACCCTCCATACTTGTTACCCCCTTAGGGTCTAGAACAGTGATTCTTAAAATTCTCTGGATGCTGGATCTTTCTGAGGATCTAAAGGCCCTGGGCTTTCTCTTCCTTATAGTGTATACAGGCCCTTAGGTATCAGGGTGCTGAGATCCCCTGAACAATTCAAGGGGGAGTTTGGGGAGCCATGGACCTGTCCAGAGACCTCAGTAAAAGCGGCAGCACCTGGGGAGGGACCGGTGTCACAGTTAACTGCATTAGCTCTGGAGGCCACAGACCATGGTCCTAGCCAAGCTCTACCACTTGGCAGCTTCAAACCCATGTTCAAGCATCTAAACCGCTCCAGCCTCCCTTTCTGCGTCTGTAAAATGGGGATTAGACCTGCTTCATGGGGTGGGAAGACTGTTAATAATACAAAGACAGTGGGAAACACCGTCTCTAGTACATTCGGATTCATGTGTGCACAAGATCTGTAGTGACATATACATTGAGCTGCTACGTATGCACCAAGGACTGTTCTGGGCTAGAGATACGGCAGGAATACCATGATGTCCTGGCCTCCGAGCTTAGGTTTGAGTGGATTAAAGCTAAATGAATAGAAGCTGTTCTGATAGCTTCTGTGATTATTAGCATTTGGCTTCAGAATTTCCCATGGCGCCCACTATTATGTCTACTTAGGCTGGCTACCCAGCAGCACTGTCCTCAGCAGGGGTGAAGGGTGGAGAGCTTCTATACGGAACAGAAAAGCCTCACAGTGCCCCTTATGGAAGCCCTGGAAAAGCCTTATTGCTTCCCTGTCATCATTTGCTTTCTTACGGGTATTTTATTTCTTTGTTACTAATATTTTATTTTATTTCTTCCTGGTATGTTCTTTTTTTTTCTTACTGATATTTGAAAGAAGCCAGTTTGACTCCCCTATCCTCACATTCCTGATGAGGAAATTTCACTTCTTTTTTCCAACCGATGATTAGCCCTCTGAACTCTTGCCAAACGGATTTTATGGGCAAACTCTTCTCATTCATCAAGAATCGACAAGGGGACCCAGCAGGGGGCCCATGTGGGCAGGCGAGGCTGGCACGCTGGCAGGGCGGTGGCTGGACAGGGCTCTGGCCCGAGGCCTTGGCCCCGCCTGTGCTGACGTGGGAGCCCTGGAGCGGGAGCTGACTGGGCTGGCTGTTTACTACATTGTTTTTAACAGCTTCACTTCCAGTAAGACCTGAGAACATGCACGACACCCTCATTTACAGCACCCAGCATGTCACTAGGGCGTCGTGTGGGCCAAGAAAGGGAGAGTCCAGGAAAGATGAGATTAGTTGGCAGGCAGGTGTATCACCTGATGTGAAGGGAGAGCCCGGTAACCAGGTGGCCGCAATAGTGCTTCCCAGGGACACACTGTGGACTGCACTTGGGAACAGTTGACATGAGCAGAATTTCTTCTTGAGAAAGTCCAAGTGACCAAGGGGACCTTGGTCTGGGGAAAGGAGCTGGTCTCAGGTTGGCTGACTGCCAGCGTGACGTGGATCAGGAGTGAGCGGTTTTCCTCTCTGAGCCTCATTTCCCTCCTTGCACAATCAGGGGTTCAGTCACGATTCCCTCGTGGGACACAGCACAGCGCATTTAGGCATGGGGGCCCGGGTTCCAGTCCTTGTCTTCCTGGCAATGGCACTGTGGGAGAGACCTTTCCTGGCGTAGATGCCGTGTCCCCTCGTTAACCAGAGACATCGGCTAGCCGTGGTCCCTCAGCGCTATTGTGAGGGTCCTGTGGGACAAATCTCACATAACTCTTAGCAGCAGCCCGCTGGGCGCTCAGCGCACGGGAGCTCGGATCAATGTTAGCGCCACAAGTGAACGCTTGTGGAGGACTCTGAGTTCAGTGAGTGCTGGGATGCCGTCCTGCTGGAACATTCCACCGTCTGTGATCCAGCTGAAGGCCACAGACTCTTTTCCTCTTTTGGTGGAAGTTACCAATACCTCCATTTCCACTTCACTACAATTCCTCAAACGTGGTCACTTTTTATTTAAAACCTATCCCTAAGGCAAAGGTTAAGCTGTCCATTGGGGGCGAAAGATAAAAATATAATAATAACGATAACGAGAACAACAGAAACTTTCTCTACTTAGTACTGTAGACTCAGCAAAGCATGTTCAAGTGTATTGTCTCACTGGAATCTCCCAAAAGCCCCGTAAGGAGGAAGGGCAGCGTTATCTGTGAGTTGCAGGTGAGGAAACAGCGTCAGAGACTGTCCAAGGTGGCATGACTGGTAAGGGCTGGGGACAGGACTAGAAATCATGTCCTCTGCCTCCAAATCTAATGTTTGTCTGAAGCAAAACAAGATGGCAGTTCAAGATCTGAAAAAAACCACAGAGGGTTTCCTGCTTTGTCTTTTCATCTTTGCGCATAGTATGGCTGGTTGTTGGAGTGGCGGTGACCCACACAGTCTACATGTGCTGTCCGGGGCAGGTGTGGACCACCCCATGTGCGGACTCCACCCCATGTACAGGCTCCATGTACAGGGTTGCCCTTTGCACATGCCCGCCCCCGGGAAGAGCCTCCCTCAGCCTGGGGCATAGGGATCCTGCTTCCGAGTCAATATTTCGCCACCCCCCACCACCCTGGGCCAAACCAGGTGAGCCCTTGAGAAGATAAGGAATTCAAATTGACACAGAGGAATGATCCAATCTAGTTCTCCCAGGGGACAGGGGAGATATCACGATGGAGAGATTAATTCAGCTGTTAGAGACATTAGTGATGAGTGGGGTACACCTTTAAAAGAATATGAACAACAAGTTTTAACTGGAAATTACCAAGCGCAAAAGGATGGGCAGGGACCCCATGAGAGGGCTGCCGGCAGTGTGCAGGGCTTTGCTGGGTGAGGCCCCACTCCCTGTCCTGCAGACCCAGGGCCTTGGGAGGGAGAAGGCCACCAGGCAAGTCTCATCAGGCCACAGGGTCCCTTCCCGTACGCGGCTGGCATCCTGGGACAGACGCTCCTCCTCACTCACACGTAGGCAGCTTATCTCAGGTCTTGTTGGGGCTTAGAAATCCTTTAATCTCCCAAGATCGTTTTAACGGATCAGCCTCTATTTTTATTCTTGGATGGCGAAGTGAATCAGAGCCTCGGCTGACTCCGCTGGACTTGTGGAGGCCTGTCCCCGAGCACTGAATTCCTTGCCGCTTCCAGCAAGCTAAGGACAGAGCTGAGAGACTGAAATGAAAACACCAACAAGATGGGGCCTGCTCCTAGCTGTGCCGTTTGGTATACAGTAGGCATTCAGCAAAGTAAACACCCAGGATCCTACTGTCTGAGGAGCTTTCTGTCCCCAGCACACCGTGTGTGGAAGGCCGGGCAATGCAGATGGCAGCGTTTTCTGAATTGATGAGCCTGATGCCTATAATTTTTCCAAAGCAAAATATTTGTGGATGTGGCAACATGCACGGGAGTTTCTGGGCTTGGCATGAGCTGGCGAGACTTTGTGTTCTTTTCCTATGTGTGGTCACCACATTTACCCTCCGGACTCTCTCTAAGGGCACCCCAGGGCGTGTGGGTGTTCTGTCGAGCCAATGGGTCCTTTTGATGCTTATCAAAATCCACCCTGGACCTTGTAGAAAGGGATTTGGGCTGTTCCAGACACCTAGTCTGGGGACCAGGGAGTTGCCAGGGAGCAGCAGAGGTTTTGCAGTGGTGCTGTTCTGGGTTAAGCTGTCAACACGCTCATCACACCGACACTGGAAAAGTAGACTCTGAGAGGGGGGGGCGGGGACAAAGTGTTCCGAGTGGGGCTGGAGACTCAGAGTCTAGGGCTCTAGGCATTTGGGGCGATGTTGTGAGCTTGCTGTAGCCCAGAGGTTCTGGGGAGGATGGTCTGGAAGAGGGGTTGGCCACAGCTGTGGTCACACACAGAAGCCTGCCAGGTCCCCTGACTGACTCACAGAGTCACGCAGATTGGACTGAGGCCATGACTCACGCACCTGCCCTGGCTGCCCCTTCTGAAGGCAACTGCTCAGCCCGCAGCTAAGCTGAGGAAGCACCTCTGCCTTGTTCTTTACTAATAGGTGACCTTGTCCAGGTGAGGCAGGATTTCCCAGAGAAGCAAACTATGGAGGCTGAGAAGGCCCAAGATCGGCAGTTGGCAGGCTGGAGACTTGGGTGGGCCGGAGCTGCGGTCTGAGTCTCAGGGCTGGGAAAGACCAACACCGTGGCTCCCACAGTCAGGCAGGTGGAGTTCCCTCTGAGCCTGCTGTTTCGGTCTAGTCAGGGCCCCAGCTGACTGGGAGAGGCCCAGCCACTGGACGGAGGAGGGCCATGCACTTTACCCAGTCTACTGATTTAAATGTTAATCTCATCCAGAAACGCCCTTACAGAAATATTCAGAATAATGTTTGGATGAACATCAGGGCATCCTGTGGCCCAGTCAAGTTGGCACATAAAATGAACCATTGTAAGGTCCCATGTCATAATTCCCAACTTTGGGGACCTTGAGCGTGTTTGGAGGTCCTGCCCAAAGTAAGGGCAGCCATTCGGTGAGTAGTGGTGACTAGTGACTTCTGAGGGGCTGTAGGGTAAGAGCCCTAAGCAAGGAGCATAGCAACTAGCAAGGATGGCCATGGTCTCTCTCCTGGGGCTATGGATGGAATCAGTCCCTTGGTACCAGAAGGAGAAGTGAGAAGACAGCTAGAGAGAAGCAGAGGCCAATTGGCAGTAGGGAACCCGTGCCAATGGGATTCCCATAGTGAAGATCCAGCACAGTGTGGAACTCAGAGCCACCCTCAGTCTGGAGCAACCGCCCAGGTTCATCCTCTGCGGGGCAGGTAATATACCAGAGTCTATCCCCACCCACATTTTCTCTTCCCAGGTGGTTCATTAAATAAATTATAAAACCCCAGGTCTCAAGATGACCCGAATGAGTCTTTTCTTACCATCAAATGAGGCGAACCGATTTATCTACCACACATGGTAAATGAATGACATTATTTGACTTGATTTTTCAGGTTGATGGAAGTCCAAGTTCAAGAAAAGACCCACTCAAATGCTTTCTGCTCCATTTCCATACTCTGTTGGCTGGGTAAGTGCTAGGTACCTTGGGATCAGAGAGAGAGAAGGATAACTGGACAGCCTGGGGACCTTGGCCTTGTGTAGATGCACTAGTCACGGATTTTGTGGGGGAGGGAAAGGCAGGGTCAAGGGCTGCCTTCCAAGTGGTTCTCCCCAGTTGCTGTCACAGGCTTCCCAGGCCCCTCAGCTCGCTCATCTAGTCTCTGCTGGGTCTCAGGTGCGTTAGGAGATGTTGGTGAAGGAAGCAAAGACCCCTGCCATGAGGCACTTACACTGTAGCAAGGGCAGCAGGCAAAACCCCCCAATATATATAATAGGGTAATGATAGAACAAAGAAGTAATAATGCGATAAGGTGATAAAGGTAATACATCAAATAAGCAAATGTCACAGTTTGTTGAAGGTGCTGAGTGCACTGGAAGGAAAGGAAACAGAAGAGAGAGGAGGGCCTAGAACTTGCCAGTGGGAAGACTGATGGCAGTTCCAACTAGGGATGGTCAAGGTCAGCCCCGCTGAGAGGATGACCTTTATGGAAAGGCCTGCAAAAGGTGAAGGTGTTGGTCACTGGGGCATCTGGGAAGAGTGTTCAGGCAGATGCAGCAGCCACTGCAAAGGTCCTGAGGCAAGACCATCAGGCATGTTCAAGAATAACAGGAGGCCAGTGTGGCTGAACCTGGAGATAGGGGAGAGAAATGGGGGAGGGCTGGGGCACAGGAACAGGGCAAGGCCACATAGGGTGCTGGGGAGGCAGAGAGGAATCAAGCACAGCCTCAGGCCTGAGCATATGTGTGTTTGATTAGTTTGATTCCTAATGGGATTCTTCTGGTGGGAGAGGGGAGACGTGTATCATGACCCGCACCACCCACCCCCAGGGGGTCTTCACGTAGCTCCCCTTTGTAGATCACCACTGTTTTGAGGAGGCATTGGTTCTGATGGGCAAGAAGGCCGCGGTCTACACGCCACGACCCCCGACCCCCAAACCCCCTGCGCCATGTTAGGGTTAGGGGAAAGGGTGGAAAACCAACTTTGCTAGCACGTTGAAATTAGCTAACATCTATTATCGCCTAAGATGCGCAAACTCTCTTCCAAGGCAAATCTTTGTTTTTATCACTTATATTCCAGCTAGGTATCTTGACCTGAAATACACTGGACAACGAGGTACAATTTTTTAAAGGCCCTTATGGTGAGGGGGATGTATTTGAACAGAGCAGCTCCGTGTTTCGGTAGAGCTTCCCCAGGGCTCCTTTCAGATCGCAGGACCAAGGCACACTTCCTCTGGTGTGGGCGGGGCCAGACTGAGGAGTGGTGACTCTCTGACTGGTCACTATCTTAATTAGAGTGGTTTTATTTCCCAGGAGGGGAGATGTCATATAAAACATTCTCTATGGCTTCATTGGGTGTTTCTAATAGTCTATCGTGCCCAGCAATTGCCATTTTTGGATTTTAACCTCCCCTCTTTTGATTATTTGCAAGCTGCTGTAGAGGTTCATGATGTTTGGTGAATTTTAATCTCTCCGAGGCCCCAGTTTGAGTCTCAGACCGACCCTGCAGGAATGGTCCCCAGAGGTGGTTCCTGCTTCCATCCAACATCTGGCCTTGTTGTGGCTTTGGCATGCCGGGCTTGCTCCTGACCTTCTCATATGGCAGAATGATCACTTTTTGGTGACATTATGTTCTATGGTGGTAGTAACAAATGCTGTGGACTGAGTGCTATATCCCACCAGCATTCCTATGTCAAAGCCCTAGCCCCCGATGTGACGGCAGGAGAAGGTGGGGCCTTTGGGAGGCGATTAGGGTTAGATGAGGTCATGAGGGTGAGGCCCCCGATGGGGTTAGTGTCCTCAGAAGAACACAGAGAGACACTGTAGCTCCCTTTCTCCACCCTGTGAGAACACAGCAGGAAGATGACTGTCGGGGTCCCGTCCAGCGGGGCCCCGTGTTGTTGTGGAATGCTTGTCCTATATCCCTGGAAAGTGATGAACAAATTCACGCGGACTAAAGAAGCTGGTGGAGGAAAAAGGGATGCGTGGATGATCTCTAAGTGATAAAGAGAGGGGCCTGGACCCCTCGCCTGGACAGGCTTTTATTGACACTCCAGGATGGTTCTCACTAACTATGCACAGGTTCCCTTTGAGTGAATACCTTTTACAGATAACAGAGGAAAGAATGTTGCCAATTACTTCAAAGAGAAAGGTTATTTACAAATGTAAAGGAGAGAAGGCTGGGCTGTTTACATTCATGCTTGGGAAGACTAGCACAAGTCACAGTAAACTTCTGCTGTCTCCATTCCAGGTGAGGGAGTTTTTGCAAGAGCAAGTTTCAAAGCGGCCTAGGGACAATGCAGGCCTGATTCCCCACAGGAGACCTATCCAAGGACTGTTTCTTGCACGCCACACACATCAAAGCTGAGCCACAGTCCACATTTCACACGGATAGGTTCCCTGTAGATGACCATCTGCAATCCAGGAGAAAACCCTCACCAACAGCTGAATCTGCTGGCCCCTTGACCTTGGATTCCCCAGCCTCCAGAACCGTGAGAAACAAGTGTCTGTTTTTTAAAGCACCCAGACTATGGTGTTTTGTCACTTCAGCATGAGCTAGCTGTGACAACAAATGTGAGGGTTTTTGTCGTCCTTGTGAAGCAAGCTCACACAGGTCAAATATTTACTCTTTCCACTTGTACCCTTCTGAGCATTCAAAAAAATGAAGTCCGGTTTAAGTATAATAAAATGCATAGCTCTTCAGAGTTTAGTTCAGTGAATTTGGACAACTGTACGCCCATGTAACCATTACCTCCAGCGAGACCTGGGACACACCCACCACTCCAGAACATTTCCTTCTGTCCTTTTCCAGTTAATGATTGGCCCAGCCCCCCTGACCTGGGAGGCAGCAAATCTCTGGCTCCGGTCACCATAGGTTAACTTGGCGTGTTCTGGAGTTTCAGATACATGGGTTCTTCCGGTACGTTTTCTTCGTGTGTCTGACTTCTGTCACTCACTGTGATGTTTTGAGATATGTTGTTGAGTCCATCACTAATTTGCTCCTTTTTATGGCTGAGAAGTATTCCATTTAGGAACATGCCACCGTTTGTTCATCTGTCCTCTAGTTGATGGGTATTTATTTTTTTGGCTATTGTGAATATTTTGGCTGTAATCATTCTTGTGCCTGTCTATCTGCAGACATGTTTTCATTTTTCTTGGGTAAGTATGTGGAGGTGGAGTTGCTGGGTCATAGAGGAGATGTGTATTTACCGGGAAGGGGCTGCCAGACAGCTCTCTAACGTGGCTGGACCATTTCCCTCTCTCCTAACAAGGTGCAGTTGCTCTGCACCCTGGCCAGCATTTGTGCTGCCAATTGCGTTTGAGCTATTATAGTGGGTGTGACGTGACACCTTGCTGTAGTTTTAATTTCTATTTCTCTGGTGACAAATTCCATTGAGCAAGTGTCCGTGCCTGCTGGCCTTCATATATCTTCTTCAGGGAAATGTCTGTTCAAGGTTTTTGCCCATTTTTAAAATGAAGTTACTTGATGTTTTATGTTCACTTGTAGGTGCTCTATTTATTTTTGTATTTGCCTTTTCTCCCTTTTACACTCTAAATTCCTTGAGATATTTTATCAATTCTGTCTACAGTGCCCAGCACAATTCTGTGTAAATAGCAGGCACTTAATAAATATTTATTAGAGTATCAGCAAGTATTAGGCTCTGTGTGGACAGTGGCATAACCTCTTGCTTTTATTAAAAGAATTCAGTCAAGTTTATGTGTTTAATTTTTTTATTGATAGCATATATGAAATTATTTGTTTCTAGTATGTTCACCTTTTACAAATATTCAGGCAATTCCCAAATGTTTTAGGCCAATCTGGCATATACTACTTGAGTCTGAAGACTATAATAAACTTCACATTTAATTTTTATAAGACTTAGAAAGATCTGAAGTTTACATGGTAGGTGGTCTCTTCTAGATGTTAAAATATTTATAGTCTTAAAAAAAATAGAACACTATGTATCACCCTCTTATGTTTTTCTCCTCTTCTGATGTTTATGAGACATTTCTTAACCAAGAACTAAAGCCTAAGGGGCAGAAAGAAGAAATATAAATATGTCTATTTGAAGATAAAGATGGTGAGAGCAGAGACAAAGAGAATACATCAGAGGCTTTTAAAATCTTGTCTCCCTTCCAATTTTGTCAGCCCAAGAACTGTAAGTGTGTGTTCTACGTTGAAGGAACACCTGCAATGATGTCATCTTCATATCTTAACTCCACTCCTAGGCAGACTGGCCAGCTCAGGAAGGCCAGAGAAATATTGCCATGCTTGTCCACTTGAATCTTGTCCCAGACTCTCTGCTCCGGGGAATTACCCCATGTTTTACAGAACTTCTCATCCCCATGTGATTCAGAGAACCGTGATTTTGACTCTTGAAAATTATAAGTAGCCAACAAATGTATGATTTTTCAGTTGATTGGTTTTAAATTCAAGTTGAATCCATAAATATTTTTTTTCTGACCTCAAAAGTACTATTTGTTTGCTATAGGTAATAGAGCATAATAGTATAGAGAAAATGAAAATGAGCTGATAATCCAGCTCACAAAAGTAATTATTATCAAAATCTCTTAGGTTTACTTGCAATTTTTTTACTTTGGGGGGACTAATATATAATTTCTATTCTATAGAAAGAATCATGAATATTCCCTATAAATTCTGCTTTTTGTTTATGCTGTGTTGTTTTTTCCAGAATGATTTCCATACATCATTATGAATTTTTAATGGCTGTAAAACATTTCATTATGTACTTATGTTTGTGTTGTATATCAGTCAGCTTCTGTTCTTTACTTCATCTTGCTAATAAAAATGGAATCTTTTCTGCCCGTGAGCATATATTTTCTGTCTCCTTCCTGTTGGTATATGAAAAAGCTATTGACTGTTATACATCTATAATGTTTTTAATCTGGCCATATTACTAAGCTTTCTTTTAAGTTCTAAGTGTTTCAAGAGTTGATTCCCTTAAGAGTTTAGGCTACCTAATCGTGTTGTTGGTATACAACAAACTTTTTGTTTCCTCCTTTCCAGTGGTTATAGTTCATATTTCTCTTTCAGATCTTATTCCATGAGTCCTGTCTTCTTAAGCAATGTGAAAGAGAAACACTTGAAGCAGACACACCTGCTCTGCTTCTGATTTTAATGGGCATAGCTTTGGTGTTTCACTGTGGAGATGATGGCCATTTGTTTACATAATTGTTATGTGAAAGAATCATCTTTTAGTTCTAATTTTCCTGAATGCTTTTATTAAAATTTGGGACTATGTGTTGAGTGTTATTTAATGCCCTTTAAACCACTATTAAAAGTGAGGTCCACTAACATAAAGTATTAAAATGTCAGATTTGCCGATATCGAACCCTTTTCCAGTCCCAAGGTAAGATAAGCTTTCCTGAATCGAGGGTAGAAAATTCTTTTAAGATACTATTTATTTTGCAGCTATTTCATTTAGGATTTAAAATGACACCTAAGTCAGAATGGTTTAGAGTTTTCTTTCTTTTGTACTATCATTGTTAGGGGCTGGGGTCAGGGTTAATGTGGCTTCATAGAATAGATTGTGTAACTTTCTATCTTTGTTCATGCTTTGGCATAGTCTTGACATAATCTAATTGTTAAAAGTTTGGAAGAAGCTTTTGAGATAAGTTCATGGTATTTTAAATTTCTTCTATGGTTAGTCATCTATTGACATTTAAAATTTCTTTTTATGTCAATCTTGATAATATACCCAGAAAATTGCTCCCCCCCATTCTTTAAATAAGGATCTGCTATTGAATGGAATAAAATGTCCTAATTTCTTATCACATTTGTTATCACTTCAGTTTAATTTTTAAAATCTTTTATTATACAGGGTTCAAGGGACTAGCACAATGTAGTGCTGTTCTCAGCCTCTGGCTTCGACACTTGGTCACCTGATGGACAACTCTTTCTGTCTATGCATCATTCATGTGCTCACTCACTGCCTCCCTCTACTCTCCTGTGATAACAGGAGACTGGACAAATCCCGTCAGTGTGGTTTCATCTATAAATATTTCAGCATAGATAGCTACGATACAGGACTCTAAAAATAAGAAAAATGTTACTACCTATCTAAAACGTTAACAATTCCTTATTGTCATCCAAAGTCCATGTGGTGCTCACATTACACCAGCCGTCATTGACATGTCATAGTTTGATTAAAATCGTACACTACAATCATTTGACATGTCGCCTACGTTTCTTTGATTGCATTTCTCCCTTGAACCATTTTTTCTTGAACTTTCTCATTTCTAAATTTTTTTTTAAAATATATTTTATTGATTATGCTGTTACAGTTGTCCCATTTTCCCCCCTTTATTCCCCTCCACCCTGCACACCCCCTCCCACCTGCAGTTTTAGTTCATGTCCATGGGTCATATATATAAGTTCTTTGGCTTCTCCATTTCCTATACTATTCTTAACTTCCCCCTGTCTATCTTCTACCTACCATTTATGCTTCTTATTCCCTATACCTTTTTCCCCCTCTCTCCTCACTCCCCATCCCCACTGATAACCCTCCATGTGATCTCCATTTCTGTGATTCTGTTCCTGTTCTAGTTGTTCCCTTAGTTGTTTTTTTTTTAGGTTCAGGTGTTGAAAGTTGTGAGTTTGTTATCGTTTTACTGTTCCTAGTTTTGATCATCTTTTTTCTTAGGTAAGTCCCTTTAACATTTCATATAATAAGGGCTCGGTGATGATGGACTCCTTTAACTTGACCTTATCTGGGAAGCACTTTATCTGCCCTCCCATTCTAAATGAAAGCTTTGCTGGATAGAGTCATCTTGGATGTAGGTCCTTGCCTTTCATGACTTGGAGTACTTCTTTCCAGCCCCTTCTTGCCTGCAAGGGTTCTTTTGAGAAATCAGTTGACAGTCTTATGGGAATTCCTTTGCAGGTTACTGTCTCCTTTTCTCTTGCTGCTTTTAAGATTCTCTCCTTATCTTTAATCTTGGGTAATGTAATTATGATGTGCCTTGGTGTGTTCCTCCTTGGGTACAACTTCTTTCGGACTCTCTGAGCTTTCTGCATTTCCTGTAGGTCTATTTCCTTTGCCAGATTGGGGAAGCTTTCCTTCATTATTTGTTCAAATAAGTTTTCAGTTTCTTGTTCTTCCTTTTCTCCTTCTGGCACCCGTATGATTCAGATGTTGGAACATTTCAAGATGTCCTAGAGGTTCCTAAGCCTCTCCTCATTTTTTTTTTGAATTCTTGTTGCTTCATTGTGTTCTGGTTGGATGTTTCTTTCTTCCTTGTGGTCCACACCATTGATTTGAGTCCCAGTTTCCTTCCCATCACTGCTGGTTCCCTGTACATTTTCCTTTGTTTCACTTAGCATAGCCTTCATTTTTTCCTCTAATTTGCAACCATATTCAACCAATTCTGGGAGCAACCTGATTATCAGTGTTTTGAACTGTGCATCTGATAAGCTGGCTATCTCTTTGTTGCTTAGTTGTACTTTTTTTCTAGAGCTTTGATCTGTTCTTTCATTTGGGCCATTTTTTTTTTTTTTTGGCATGTCTGTTATATAGTGAGGGGCAGAGCCCCAGGTGTTCACCAGGGAGGGGCAACCCATGTCGTTATGTTGTGATGCTGTATACGGAGGAGGGGTCTGAGAGGGAACAGTGCCACTTGCTCTGCTCTCTGCCAGTTTTCAGTCACTTCACCCGCTACCCACAAGCAAATTGGGCCCTTCTGGTGTTGATTCACTGGCGAGTGGGCTTGTGTACGTTGTAGGACCCTGTGGGTCTCTCCAACGAGCTCTCCTGTGAGGCTGGGAGTTTCTCCTGCTGCCGCCTCAGCCCCCACAGGTGTTTTCAGTCAGAGGTTTGAGGCTTTATTTCCCTGCACTGAGACCCTGGGTTGTGGGTCTGTCTGGCTCCCCAGTTGTTCCTCCCAGTTCATCCGCACACAAATGTGGGACCGCCCAGTCCACAATCCACCGCCTCACCTAGTCCATTAGCCACCGACTTGCTGTGAGTCCTCTCCACCCAGCTGCCCTTTTCTGCTCCTCCTACCAGTCTGGATGAATGTTTCTTCTTTAACTCCTTGGTTGTCTGATTTCCATACAGTTCGATTTTCTGTTAGTTCTGGTTGTTCTTTGTTTTTAAATTGGTTGTTGTCCTTCTTTTGGTTGTGCAAGGAGGCACAGTGTGTCTACCTATGCCTCCATCTTGGCCAGAAGTCTCATTTCTAAATTCTTATTTACTTGTTTTTTCTTGATTGTATTTATCAGAAATTTATCTATTTTATCCCTTTCTCATTTCAGTATTTGTTCATTTTCTCCTACTTTGTTGATGATATTTTCCTAGAGTTTATGTATTACATTTTTTAAAGAATCAAGTATTTCATTACATCAAACCTAACAATGTACTCTTTGCCTCCCACCAAACATGTTTCTGTTATTGCCATTTTAGTTTCCTTAGAATCCTTCCTTATCTCACCTACCCTATTTACCTTCCCATTTTATAGTCTTGGCTCATCTTTTTTTCTTTTCTTTTAAAGAAACTGATGTTTATTTTCCATCAATCTTATTGTATTTCCATTGTCTGTGGAAGAGCAGCTAAGATCACTCAGTGGTCGCTTCTACCCACTCAGTGGCCTGAGCACTGGAGGCTTCAGTCCCATCTTTAGGGACAGATGGAGCTCTCAAGTCTTCAGCAGAGACAGAGTGCACCCACATGCCTTCAGACCAGCTGGTCAACCTCAGGTGGAGTAGCAGTAACTTTGATGCAGTCTATCCACCCTGAAATTTTTCCTTGGTCAGCCTTTTCAGCATCAGCCTGCTTGCTGCTCTCTTTCAGTCGCTCCTGGATCTCTGTAGAAGAATATCAGGTGTGACGTCCCTTGGTTGCCCATGGGAACTGGTGACACACATGCACAGAGCTTTGTGGGCCAGTGTTTCCCACATCAGACCCACAGATGGAGCTGCTGGCCATCGTTCACACATTTTAGCGCCTCCTCAAAGCTCTCATACATTACATTACTATCGACCCCCACTCACCGGGCCAGACACTCTTGTGGAGTTGGTGAAATGTGCCCCCCACACACAGGTCTACCTACTATTGCTCTGTTCTTAATGCTTGGCATCTCTTCTCTTTCACCATGGCCTGTGCCTAGATGTTGGTTTTCTGACCTGGTTTCATGGAGTCAGTGCCTTCTTGTATTCTACCAAGGACAGCAAACCATTTCCAAAATAACTTGTTTCTGGTTTCTGTAGTAAATCATTTTCAGGGGTCTCTTCTTCCTCCTCTGAGTCTTCAGGATTGTTGTTTCTTTCAACATTTTTGAATTCTTAATCCCTGTTGGGTCCATATTGATTTTTTTTCCTTTTAGAAATGAACTATTCCAAGAAAAAAATTTATTTAGACTCGAGGATGGCCTCAGAAAAATGTATTAACTTTCCTTTCATTGTTGATGAGATGCTGGTTATATTGGTCAAGGCTCATAGTGGCAGATAACAGAAGGTACTCTAGTTAGTTTAAAAACAATTTATCCTTCTTTCTAATGAAAGGATTGTGAAGCTTACAGCATTCCAGGGCATGAGGTTGCATTGCTACACCACCAGAAACAATGGCAACCAAGCAAAATGCCCAAAAGTGTACGAACTCTTCCAGTGGAAACCCCACTGTTGGCACCACTTACTGCTCAGAACCAGAGTTACTAGGAACCAGACTTCAGAAATTCTGCCCCAGGAGAACCAATGTGTCTGCTGCCCTGAGAGCTCCCTCAGCTTGGCCACCTCCTCACATTGCTAACATCCTCCTAAGTCTCCTGTGGGTACCTGCTTGTCAAAATCTAAGTCACGTGCAGTCAATATGCATACAAAAAGATGCTCAATGTCCCTAGTCATTCAAGAAATGCAAATCAAGACTACAATTTAACACACTTCACATCCATGAAAAAGGCTAAAATTAATTTTTTAAAAAACACAGAAAATGACCTGTCTTGGCAACGATGTGGAGAAAAAATTGGAACCCTCATTCACAGGTGGTAGTATTTTAAAATTCTTCAGAGCAGAGATAGAAAATAAACATATGTTCAAATGGAAAAAGATAAGAATGACTGTGAACTTCTTGTCAGAAAAGATGCAGGCCATAGGGAAGGAAATATTAAAGGGAGATAGATAGGTTGATGATAGATAAATAGAGAGATAATAGATCTTGTCAACCTATCATTCTATATTGGGGAAACTAATCCTTTGAAAAATGGAAGTAAAATAAAATCTTTTCAGGCAAAGACAAGCTGCAAGAATTCACTTCCAGGTGATCTGTTTCACAATGAATAGAGGCCAAAGTCTTTAAATCAGAAGATTATGGAACCTGTGACCACACGAAAGAACACAAAGAACTGGAGAGTGCCAAAGATTG